>CM031378.1:54375400-54635002 GCA_018208015.1 Medicago ruthenica
AAACAATCTGATTCATGGTTTCGTAATTGGCTCTGATACCACTGAAGGAAAATCGTCATGAAAAAGTGCAGCGGAAGTTTAAAAATTTTTCGATTTCCTTTCCTTGGATCATTACGAATATCACATGAATCAGTGATAGAGTTGTTACCTCTTGTAGTGCAGAAACAGTTTCTTTGATCACAGCTGAGCAAGCAAGCAAAGCCTCTACTCGTCCACACGAACGGCTTCCTCTGGTTCCCGGTGCTAGCCAAGCGATCAGAGGTTAGGGAGAGAAGTAGGGAATTCTGTTTAGCCTTTTAGGGTTACATGTAACACCCATATAGAGATTGCCTAGGATCTCTTACGAGTATTAAAATTTCGTACCGGATACATTAAATACAATACAGAAAGTTGCTTAATAAATATACAATACACACTTTTGATATAACTCAATATCCGATACAGAACATTCTCCATAATATATATATCATGATACATTATCATATACAACATCCAAATAAACATAAACAGCATGATCAATCCATAGCTTTCTCTTTACCTTTACGTCGTGCTACCTGCGAAGAACCTGCACCAGAAGGAAAGGGATGAGACATAACGTCTCAGTGAGCTCCGGCCCTACCTACTGCTGGCAACCACGGGGGTAACCTAGGGTTGCCTTGCCTACTCTTGGCAATCCTGGGGAATTCCTACGATCGCCATCATTCTTTACATTTATCGCGATCAAGGGGAAGTACTAAGATCGCTTCTTTGTCTTATCTCATGCATTTCATATTCTATTCTCAATCTTAAACTTATACTTAGTGATCTTGGGGACATCCTATGATCACATCTCGTTCACTAGGAACTAATTGTCATATCTCGCATTACATAGAAAATATACATATTCATCTTTCGAATCTTAAGGTTAGAAGTTAGCGTTGAACAAACATTACATTATCTTGGTTCATTTTACGGAGTGCATCCGGGTGGAGTAACCCCGAAGTACATCTCCCATCATACCGGTGAAATTCCTATCATATCAGGCTAACACCGGACTCCTCTTATCTTTGTGTAGGCAACCCTCTCGGTGAAGCCCCATCCGGCATAATCTGGAGCCTGCTGGACACATCTTAACTTTACATGTGGACAACCCTCCCGGAGAAGTCCCATCCGGCATAATCCGAAGCCTGATGGACATGCTTAATCTTTTAACTTACGTGTGGATAGCCCTTTCGGAGAAATCCCATCCGGCGTATCCCGGAGTCTGATGAACACGTGATCATAATCTTATAGTATATCTTGACTTGATCTTATTCTTTAAGTAATCATTCATGGGTGCTTTACCTATAAAAGGTTCTAAACTTGACTATTGTATCATTCATGGATTCGTGTATACTGAATCGAGTTCATAACATTGCCCAGTAAGGGTCAAACCCTAAACTAGTTCCTTAACATCTCTATGACAACTTATGGATTAAGATAATCCTCTCTTAACATTGTACCTATCCTCATCTATAATTCATCCATACATTCTCTAAAGGATAGGGCTTTCTATGCTTGTTAGCGACACTTAGTCACTACATGTCGTTATTGAGTCCAAGGTAGCATTAGATAGCCGGAATGGTGCAAGAATTTGATGAAAAACAACATGGTTCTGCCTACTGTCCCATCGTGTCACGATTTGGAAATCGTGACACGATTTTCTACCCAGAAATTGTGTTTGGTTCTGCCTGTGAAATCGTGACACGGTTGGAAAATCGTGACATGATTTTACCTGCAGTTGGACAGCATAGGGCAAGTTTAAAACGTGATTTTCACCATTTCAGCTTATCCAAACATACCCAGACATCATAACAGCTTAATGGATAAATTTCTAAGACATATAGATAGTTTACATCATGAGTAATCAAGGAATCACATAGAGAGGAAAATTAGGCACTAAAACCCTAAACTAGGTCATAAAACTATAAACTTTCAAACTAACTCAAACGGGTTCTAAAACCCTGTGGAGCTCACCTTAAACCTCAAATTGGTGCTTGATAAGTTCTGATTCCAAAAGCCCTAGCTCCAATCTACTCTACTCTTGATTCTCCTTGTTTCTCCTCTTCACTTTCTCTTGCTCTATCTTCCAACACAAGCTTTCTAGCAATAACTTCACAAGATTTTGATGAACTTGATGGGTTGCAACACTTAGGGAGGAGGGCGTGTGAGTTAGAGGGAGAGGAGAGAAAATTCTGGTTTTGGTGGAGTGAAAGGAATGAGAAAGATAGCAAGAAAATATCTTGCTTCTTGTTTAATAATCTTCCCATTTCAAAATATTTACTAAAATGCCATTGCTTCATATTACATAATTGCCATTGCTTATGAATCAAACTTTGATAATAATTACCTCTGAGCGGGATATTACAATCTACCCCCCTTAAAGAAATTTCGTCCTTGAAATTTAGAATTTACCTGAAAATAGATGCGGGTAGTTCTCTTGCATCTCTGACTCTAGCTCCCACGTCGCTTCGCCGTCGGGAGAACCTTTCCATACCACTTTAACAATAGGAATCTCCTTTTTCCGCAAGGACTTAACATCACGATCAATTATCTGATCTGGCTCAGGTTGAAAGGTTAAATCTGATCTCAAATCAATACTGTCCAACTCCACTGGTTGGAAAGGATCGGGAATGAATTTCCTCAGTTGAGAGACATGGAAAACGTCATGCAAACCTGACATAGCCGGTGGCAGCGCTAACTGATAAGCTGCTGGACCGACACGTCGAAGTATCTGAAATGGTCCAACATACCTTGGACACAGTTTCTTGGTTCTAAAAGCTCCTCTTAGGCCCAACTTAGGTGTAACTTTAAGAAATACATGATCTCCCACTTCAAATTCTAAAGGCCTTCGCCTTTTGTCTGCATAACTTTTCTGGCGACTTTGGGCTATTCTCATTTTATCCTGAATGGATTTAATCTTTAGGGTCGTCTCCTGAATTATCTCAGGTCCCAAAATACTCTTATCTCTGACCTCAGCCCAGAAAAGTG
The DNA here is from genome assembly GCA_018208015.1 of Medicago ruthenica. NCBI lineage: Eukaryota > Viridiplantae > Streptophyta > Magnoliopsida > Fabales > Fabaceae > Medicago > Medicago ruthenica. The sequence goes on from CM031378.1 coordinate 54,378,410, forward strand.
GGGTTCTACATTTCCTACCATACAAGGCTTCATAAGGTGCCATTCCAATACTAGAATGGTAACTGTTGTTGTAAGAAAATTCAATCAATGGTAGGTGATCATTCCAATTTCCTCCATCTTCTAGGATACATGCACGTAACATATCCTCTAACGTCTGAATAGTCCTCTCGGATTGTCCGTCTGTTTGAGGATGATGGGACGTGCTCATCTTTAATCTTGTCCCCAAAGCCTTCTGAAAAGCTTTCCAAAAGTGGGATGTGAAGATGGGATCTCTATCAGACACAATACTAGCTGGCACACCATGGAGTTTCACAATCTCCGAAATAAACAACTCGGCATACTGAGAGGCTCGGTACGTAGCCTTAATCGGCAAGAAATGAGCTGACTTGGTTAACCGGTCCACTATTACCCATATGGAGTCATGTCCTCGCTGTGTTCGAGGTAATCCACTCACAAAATCCATCGTTATCTCTTCCCATTTCCATTGTCGAATTTCCAAAGGTACTAACATTCCTGCAGGCCTTTGATATTCAATCTTCACCTGCTGACATACAATGCATCGCGACACAAATTCCGCAATATCTCTTTTCATGCTAGGCCACCAATAATCTCTTTTCAAATCTTGATACATCTTGGTGGTACCGGGATGAATGCTGAAACTGCTCTTATGCGCCTCTTCTAAAATCAACCTTTTCAATTCCATATCATTCGGAACATAAATCCTTCCTTCAAACAGTAATATACTGTCATACCCCATTTTTTGACTTATATTTTTTATGTGTTATTTTTTTTATTATTATCTCATTATTTATTTTTTACCTTTCATTATTTTATTCTTGCTATAGTATTTTATTTGCATTTTATCATTTTCTTTATTAAGCATTACTATTGTCATCATCATTATCCTTAATATTATTAATGTTATTGTTATTCTGTTTTTCTTTAATAATATCTGTAATATCCCACTTATTAGTATCAGTTATCTGTGTTAGAAGTAATTAATAAGCGTGGCAATTTAGTAAATCATGGTTATGGCAATTTGGTAAATAATTCAAAAAGGGGGAATTATAAGAAAATGGAAAGGCATGATATTTTCAAAAGTTTCATTCTTCTCTTCTACTCTTCCCAAACCAGCCACTCTCTCTCCCTCTCTCCCTCACTCTCACGCCACCCTTCTCACCCAAATCATCAAGTTTTCACCCATAAAATCCTTGAGAAGTTTACTAGCAAGTGGATTGCTGAAAAGATAGAATAAATAGAGAAGGAACAAGGAAGAAACAAGGAAGGAGCAAGCTAGGGTTTCAAAATCAAGCATAACCAGCACCATTTGAGGTTTAGGTGAGCTCATTTATGGTTTTAGAACCCATCTAGAGTGCTATTTATGAGTTTTGCAAGTTATTACAATTTTAGAGTTTACCCTAGAATTCTTGTTTGTTAAATCTTTGCCCATGAGTGTTTATAATTGTCAATTTTTGAAGGAAAATCATTTTTAACATGTTTAGGAAGCTTGGGTATCCTTGAATGGGCAAAAATGGTGGAAAATCACATTTTTACACATGTTTATGCTGGTGCGGTCGCTGTAGCGACGGACTGTCGCTTGTAGCGACCACACTGGCGCTTGTAGCGACCAGTGGCGCTTGTAGCAACAGACTGGGCGCTTGTAGTGACTAGGTTCTGTCTACTGGCGCTTGTAGCGACCAGAAGGGCGCTGTAGCGACCAACCCTGGACAGCCCAACCTAGTTGAGCTGTTCTGGGGGTCCTGGTGCGCGCGGGCATGGCTTTTGCAACTGATTTCTTATAACATATTTTAGAAACATAAACCACCATTTTAGTTCATTCTAAAGGCTTCCGTTGGTTGTGAAATTACATGAGCAAAGATTAAGCAAAGCTTGGAATTTCATGAATTAAAGATGAAAAGCCTAAGTAAGCCCTAGGATTGGCTCATGAGAACGATGAGTCAAGAACCTTGATAGGTTAATGAGTCCATAGAAGATATTCTTCACGTAGTAAACATAAGTATGTTACCATGTTGGAAGCTTAGGACCTTTTATAGGTTTAGCACGTATGAATGGTTACTTAAAGAATAAGAACAATACGAATATGTAATATGATTATGATCACGTGTTCATCAGACTCCGGGATACGCCGGATGGGATTTCTCCGAAAGGGCTATCCACACGTAAGTTAAAAGATTAAACATGTACATCAGGCTCCGGATTATGCCGGATGGGACTTCTCCGAGAGGATTGTCCACATGTAAAGTTAAGTTGTGTCCAGCAGGCTCCGGATTATGCCGGATGGGGCTTCACCGAGAGGGTTGCCTACACAAAGATAAGAGGAGTCCGGTGTTAGCCTGATATGATAGGAATTTCACCGGTATGATGGGAGATGTACTTCGGGGTTACTCCACCCGGATGCACTCCGTAAAATGAACCAAGATAATGATTGTTTGTTCAACGCTAACTTCTAACTTAATGATGCGAAAATGAATATGTATGTCTTATATGTAATACGAGATATGATGATTAGTTCCTAGTGAACAAGATGTGATCCTAGGAAGTCCCCAAGATCACTATGTATAATCTAAGGTTAGAATGGAACATGATAAGTTAGAGATAAGACAATGAAGCGATCCTAGGTTCTCCCTCGATCGCGAAAAATGTAAAGAATGATGTCGATCGTAGGTATCCCCAAGATTGCCAAGAGTAGGCACGGCGACCCTAGGTTACCCCCGTGGTTGCCAACAGTAGGTAGGGTAGAGCTCACTGAGACGTTATGTCTCATCCCTTTCCTTCTGGTGCAGGTTCTTCACAGGTAGCACGACACAAAGGTAAAGAGAAAGCTACGGACTGATCGTGTTGTATTATGTTTATCCTTTGGATGTTGTATAAGAATGATGTATTATGATGTATATTATGAAGAATGTTTTGTATCGAATATCAAGTTGTATCACAAACATGTGTATTGTGTATTTAATAAACAACTTTTCTGTATTGTATTTAATGTATCCAGTACGAAATTTTAATACTCGTAAGAGATCCTAGGCAATCTCTATATGGGTGTTACAATTTGGTATCAGAGCAGGTCGATTTAGACCGTGCCTTGGGTCATTAAAGTACAATCCAAGTTTGTGGACCTCTTGGATCCAGGACATTATTCTAAATGTTATATTCAATTGAAACTGATCACTTTGACTTGTATATGACAGCTAGGATAAGATGTCTGGGAGAAGAAGAGGAAGACCTCGTACTAATCAAGCCAGTGACGAAAGTGGAGGACCCAGTATGAACTCATGGGAACAAATGATTCAACAACAACAGGCCTGGCAGCAGCAGTATCAGGAGCAGCAAGCTCAAAACGCATTGCAGTATCAGCAAATGATGCTGATGATGCAACAGCAATCTCAGCAACAGGCTCAGGCTCAACAGCAATGGATGGAAATGATGCAGCAAGGTCAAGGTTTCCATCCACAACCACCACCCCCTCCAGCGATTGGTAATCCAGTGTTCCGGGAGTATAACAGGCGTCACCCTCCGGAGTTCAATGGAGAAGGTGAGCCACAAGAGGCAAGAAAGTGGATTAAGCAGATGGAGAAAATTTTTAGAATGGCTGAATGTTCAGAAGAAGATAAAGTGGTCAACGCCACAAACCATCTCAGAGGCGCAGCAGAAGATTGGTGGGAATCTGCTCAGCGCCGGATGGAAGCGAATGGCGTAGAGGTGAACTTGGTAAACTTCAAAGAAGTGATGTTAGAAAAATATTTACCTTTGTCTTACAAGGTAAAGAAGGAGCAAGAATTCTTGGAGTTGAAGCAAGGTAGTATGTCGGTTGCTGAGTTCACAAAGAAGTTTGAAGAGTTGTCCTACTATTCCACACACAATGAGTATGCTGAGAATGAAGTGTGGAAGATGAATCAGTATAAAGGAGGTTTAAGAGGCGAGATAGACACAGCAGTTAGCCTTCAGAGAACTGCAGGTTATGATGAACTGGTACATGATAGCTTAGTGATCGAAGCAGGACTTGCTAAGACCTCAAAGGAAAGATCAGTGGCTTTTGAAAGAAGGAAGAGCAGGATGCAGGATAAGTATCATGACAAGTTGAAATCGAAGGGGTCACCTCAAAGGGGTAAACAGACGTATTCACCAAAGTCTGGTGCTATTTGTAACAATTGCGGAAAGACACATTATGGCGAATGCATGAAGGGTACATGTATTTGTTATGGATGTAAAAAGCCGGAGCACATTATAGCCAATTGTCCAGAACGAAGAAATAGGAGTGGAACTGAAGGAACAACCACTAGCAAAGGAAGGGTGTACTCCCTTGATGGTGAAAAGGCCTTGGCAAATGAAGACTTGATTGCTGGTATGTGTTATCTTGGCTTATACCCAGTAAAAGTTCTTTTTGATTGTGGTGCTACTTGCTCTTTCATTTCATATAAATGTGTGGAGGCGCTTCAATTATCTTTGTCTCCGTTGAATCCTCCAATGTTAGTATCTACCGCTACTGAGGGCGGAATTGAGGCAGGTTATGTTTGTGAAAACTGTCCTATCACTGTGTCTAGCAAGACTTATTATGTTGATCTAGTATGTCTCCCGATGGAACAACTTGACGTGATTTTAGGCATGGATTGGCTCTCTGCTAACCATGTGTATATTGGATGTTCTGAAAAGAGTATTTATATGTCGACCAGTGATACGACGGAAGGTGTGGCTCTATCTGAATTGATTAACCGCACCCACCAGTTAGTTCAATTTATTTGTGCCCAAGATAAGGGATTTTATGTCATGCTCATTGTGGCTTCAGAATCAGAGTTAAGTCCCAGTGATATTCCCATTGTGAATGAGTATTTAGATGTTTTCCCTTCAGAAGTAACTAGTTTACCTCTAGAGCGTGAGGTGGAGTTTTCGATTGATTTGATTCCAGGAGCGGAGCCAGTGTCTGTGGCACCGTACAGAATGTCACCAACAGAGTTGAAGGAGCTGAAATCTCAACTCGAGGATTTAATCCAGAAGCATTTTATCAGACCCAGTGTTTCACCTTGGGGTGCTCCAGTTTTGTTAGTCAAGAAGAAAGATGGAAGCATGAGGCTGTGTATTGACTACCGCCAACTTAATAAAGTGACTATCAAGAACAAGTATCCTCTTCCAAGGATTGATGATCTCTTAGACCAGCTCAAGGGAGCAACAGTATTTTCCAAGATTGATCTTCGATCGGGTTATCACCAGATTCGTATTAAATCTTCAGATGTGTCTAAGACGGCGTTTCGAACGCGTTACGGACACTATGAATTTTTGGTTATGCCTTTCGGTGTAACTAATGCTCCAGCAGTATTTATGGATTACATGAACAGAATATTTCAGCCTTACCTTGATCAATTTGTGGTGATTTTCATAGATGACATCTTGATCTATTCTAAGGATTCCCAGGAGCATGCTCAGCACTTGAGAATTGTTTTGGATGTCCTCAGAGACAAACAGTTATATGCTAAATTCAGCAAGTGTGAGTTTTGGCTATCCGAAATTAAGTTTTTGGGTCACGTTATTTCTCAAGGAGGAGTAGCCGTTGATCCATCCAAAGTTGAAGCTGTACTCAATTGGGAAAGACCCAAGAATGTAGCAGAAGTCAGGAGCTTTTTAGGCTTGGCAGGTTATTATCGAAGGTTTATCATGAAGTTTTCTCAGATTGCTTTACCTCTGTCACGCCTCACCAGAAAAGATGTGCCATTTATTTGGGATGAAGAATGTGAGGAAAGCTTCAGAGTTTTAAAGAAGAAATTGACTAAAGCACCAGTGCTGGCGATACCAGATCCTGAAAGGAGATACACCGTGTTTTGCGATGCATCCTCCAAAGGACTGGGAAGTGTTCTTATGCAAGGAGAAAATGTGATAGCTTATGCCTCTAGGCAGCTCAAGACCCATGAAGAGAATTACCTCACCCATGACCTTGAGTTAGCAGCCATAGTTTTTGCATTGAAGATATGGAGACATCATTTGTATGGTGCGCAGTTTGATTTATTTAGTGATCATAAGAGTTTGAAATATTTGTTTGATCAACGAGATCTTAATATGAGGCAGAGGCGATGGATGGAATACCTTAAAGACTTTGATTTCGATTTGAAATACCATCCAGGAATGGCTAATGTGGTAGCAGATGCGTTGAGTCGTAAGGTTTTGGTTAAAGCTGAGGTGATGATGCACACGTGTGGGTTGTATGAAAAGTTTAGAGACCTTAATCTTCATGTTACCGATTTGGATGGTGGCATCTTGATAAACAAGTTAGAGATTTCGTGCAACCTACGATCTAGGATTGCACAAGCACAAAGCGTGGACATGGATCTTCAAAGGAAGATTGGCCAACCAGAGTTTTCTTTTGCACATGATGGCACACTACTGTTTGAGAGAAGAATTTATGTTCCGAACGATGAGGAATTGAAAATGTTGATCTTAGAAGAGGCGCATAAGAGCAGTTTCAGCATTCATCCAGGTACCACCAAGATGTATCAAGATTTGAAAAGAGATTATTGGTGGCCTAGCATGAAGAGAGACATTGCGGAATTTGTGTCGCGATGCATTGTATGTCAGCAGGTGAAGATTGAACATCAAAGGCCTGCAGGAATGTTAGTACCTTTGGAAATTCCACAATGGAAATGGGAAGATATAACCATGGATTTCGTTAGTGGATTACCTCGAACACAGCGAGGACATGACTCCATTTGGGTAATAGTGGACCGGTTAACCAAGTCAGCTCATTTCTTGCCGGTTAAGACTACTTACCGAGCCTCTCAGTATGCCGAGTTGTTTATTTCAGAGATAGTGAAACTCCATGGTGTACCTGCTAGTATTGTATCTGATCGAGATCCTATCTTCACATCTCACTTTTGGAAAGCTTTTCAGAAAGCTTTGGGGACAAGATTAAAGATGAGTACGTCCCATCATCCTCAAACAGACGGACAATCAGAAAGGACTATTCAGACGTTAGAAGATATGTTACGTGCATGTATTCTAGAAGATGGAGGAAGTTGGAATGATCACCTACCATTGATTGAATTTTCTTACAATAACAGTTACCATTCTAGCATTGGAATGGCACCTTATGAAGCCCTGTATGGTAGGAAATGTAGAACCCCGCTTTGTTGGGCTGAGGTTGGAGATAAGAGCATTTTGGGACCCGAGATCATTCAGGAGACGACTCTAAAGATTAAATCCATCCAGGATAAAATGAGAACAGCACAGAGTCGCCAGAAAAGTTATGCTGATAGGAGGTGAAGACCCTTAGAGTTTGAGGAAGGAGATCATGTATTCCTTAAGGTTACACCCAAGTCGGGGTTAAGAGGAGCTTTCCGAACCAAGAAACTTTGTCCAAGATATGTTGGACCATTTCAGATACTTCGCCGTGTTGGTCCGGCAGCTTATCAGTTAGCGCTGCCTCCAGCAATGTCAGGATTGCATGATGTATTCCACGTCTCCCAGCTGAGGAAGTTCATCCCTGATCCTTTTCAACCAGTGGAATTGGACAGCATTGATTTGAGATCAGACTTGACTTTTCAACCTGAACCAGACCAGATAATTGATCGTGATGTTAGGACTTTGCGGAACAAAGAGATTCCTATTGTTAAGGTTGTATGGAAAGGCTCTCCCGACGGCGAAGCGACGTGGGAGCTAGAGTCCGAGATGCAAGAGACCTATCCCCATTTATTTTCAGGTAACCTCTAAATTTCGAGGACGAAATTTCTTTAAGGGGGGTAGATTGTAATATCCCACTTATTAGTATCAGTTATCTGTGTTAGAAGTAATTAATAAGCGTGGCAATTTAGTAAATCATGGTTATGGCAATTTGGTAAATAATTCAAAAAGGGGGAATTATAAGAAAATGGAAAGGCATGATATTTTCACAAGTTTCATTCTTCTCTTCTACTCTTCCCAAACCAGCCACTCTCTCTCCCTCTCTCCCTCACTCTCACGCCACCCTTCTCACCCAAATCATCAAGTTTTCACCCATAAAATCCTTGAGAAGTTTACTAGCAAGTGGATTGCTGAAAAGATAGAATAAATAGAGAAGGAACAAGGAAGAAACAAGGAAGGAGCAAGCTAGGGTTTCAAAATCAAGCATAACCAGCACCATTTGAGGTTTAGGTGAGCTCATTTATGGTTTTAGAACCCATCTAGAGTGCTATTTATGAGTTTTGCAAGTTATTACAATTTTAGAGTTTACCCTAGAATTCTTGTTTGTTAAATCTTTGCCCATGAGTGTTTATAATTGTCAATTTTTGAAGGAAAATCATTTTTAACATGTTTAGGAAGCTTGGGTATCCTTGAATGGGCAAAAATGGTGGAAAATCACATTTTTACACATGTTTATGCTGATACGGTCGCTGTAGCGACGGACTGTCGCTTGTAGCGACCAAGCAGGATTATTCCCTGCCTAGCCGCGCTTGTAGCGACCACACTGGCGCTTGTAGCGACCAGTGGCGCTTGTAGCGACAGACTGGGCGCTTGTAGTGACCAGGTTCTGTCTACTGGCGCTTGTAGCGACCAGAAGGGCGCTGTAGCGACCAACTCTGGACAGCCCAACCTAGTTGAGCTGTTCTTGGGGTCCTGGTGCGCGCGGGCATGGCTTTTGCAACTGATTTCTTATAACATATTTTAGAAACATAAACCACCATTTTAGTTCATTCTAAAGGCTTCCGTTGGTTGTGAAATTACATGAGCAAAGATTAAGCAAAGCTTGGAATTTCATGAATTAAAGATGAAAAGCCTAAGTAAGCCCTAGGATTGGCTCATGAGAACGATGAGTCAAGAACCTTGATAGGTTAATGAGTCCATAGAAGATATTCTTCACGTAGTAAACATAAGTATGTTACCATGTTGGAAGCTTAGGACCTTTTATAGCTTTAGCACGTATGAATGGTTACTTAAAGAATAAGAACAATACGAATATGTAATATGATTATGATCACGTGTTCATCAGACTCCGGGATACGCCGGATGGGATTTCTCCGAAAGGGCTATCCACACGTAAGTTAAAAGATTAAACATGTCCATCAGGCTCCGGATTATGCCGGATGGGACTTCTCCGAGAGGATTGTCCACATGTAAAGTTAAGTTGTGTCCAGCAGGCTCCGGATTATGCCGGATGGGGCTTCACCGAGAGGGTTGCCTACACAAAGATAAGAGGAGTCCGGTGTTAGCCTGATATGATAGGAATTTCACCGGTATGATGGGAGATGTACTTCGGGGTTATTCCACCCGGATGCACTCCGTAAAATGAACCAAGATAATGATTGTTTGTTCAACGCTAACTTCTAACTTAATGATACGAAAATGAATATGTATGTTTTATATGTAATACGAGATATGATGATTAGTTCCTAGTGAACGAGATGTGATCCTAGGAAGTCCCCAAGATCACTATGTATAATCTAAGGTTAGAATGGAACATGATAAGTTAGAGATAAGACAATGAAGCGATCCTAGGTGCTCCCTCGATCGCGAAAAATGTAAAGAATGATGGCGATCGTAGGTATCCCCAACATTGCCAAGAGTAGGCACGGCGACCCTAGGTTACCCCCGTGGTTGCCAACAGTAGGTAGGGTAGAGCTCATTGAGACGTTATGTCTCATCCCTTTCCTTCTGGTGCAGGTTCTTCACAGGTAGCACGACGCAAAGGTAAAGAGAAAGCTACGGACTGATCGTGCTGTATTATGTTTATCCTTTGGATGTTGTATAAGAATGATGTATTATGATGTATATTATGAAGAATGTTTTGTATCGAATATCAAGTTGTATCACAAATATGTGTATTGTGTATTTAATAAACAACTTTTCTGTATTGTATTTAATGTATCCAGTACGAAATTTTAATACTCGTAAGAGATCCTAGGCAATCTCTATATGGGTGTTACAATATCATTATTATTTTACTACTATTAGGGTTTTTATTTTTATTAATATATTATTAAGTTATTATCATTTTTTTTTTATTATTATTATTATTATCTTTTATCATCATTTTCATTATTATTGCCATTTGCCATTTTATTTATTTTCATTATCATTTACATTTATGCATTTCCCCTATTATCCTTATTATTATTTATATTATTCATTTTTACCTTTTTATTTCTTAATACAAAAAATCAAAAAAGGGGGAGTTCGCAGTGCGAAATCACCTTCGCACTGCGACCTCTGCGAAATTTTCTGCAGAATTTCAAATTTTGATTTATCCTTTTTGCTTTCAACTACAATTGTTGTTATTAGCATTATTACTTTTATTCTTGCTATTTTGTGACTGATTTGGTGCAGCAAGGCAAGAATTAATGTGTGACATTAAAGGTAAAAGGAAAGAAGGATTTTCTTCCAACCTCTCATGTGATCAAACAAATTGGCTATCCTTGGTCAGCTTTTGTCCCCCCAAATTGACCCCTCACCCAACCTAAACTTGCCAGCCAGCTGCTTGATCCCTTTCCTTCCCTTTTTCCCTGCCAAAACCAGTCAATCACAAGTGGTTTTTGTTGCAAAAAAGCTGTTTGATGTGCCCTGTTTTGACTTGGATTTCTCCTCCCACACATAAGCCCACATGCTCATTTTGCTTCCCCCAATCTCCCTATACATGGCAGTACACGTTTTGATTGCTTGACCTTCCAAGATTGCAAGGATTGATCCCAAGAATCATCCCTTTTGCAGCTGCCCTATTTTACAGTTTTTACCATCATTACCTTCTAGAATTAATGGCATTTGTGGCTGAGATCAGTCAAGACCTTGCCCCTTGGCACAAGGCAAAGCAAGTTCTATCCATTAGCATTAAATGCAAAGTGTTCTAGCCTGAATTTAGCCCAAATCAGCTAGTGTTTTAGGATATTGTTCATCATTGTTCATCATTACAAAGATTTGCATTTATGCCTATAAAAGGAATGGCAAGGCATAAGGATCACATACATTGAAACCAGTTAAAAACACCATCAATAGACCAAAAGAGCAGCCTCACACACACAAAATTCACACCAAATCTCCCACATTGCAGCAACAAAATTAATTCATACACAAAGCCAAAATCAACTAGAACCTTGTTCTTAACCATCAATCAAGCAAGAAAGCCACTTCCAATCTTGCTCAAGCATTGCTAGGAGTTCTGTAAGTCTCCTATAATCTTTCTTTTTTATTGTGTTTGGTGTTTGCATATCTTGCTTTGTCCAATTTTGCTTTGTGAACAAAAACCTCTTTTGAACCTCAAAAAGGACCTCAAAGGGGCCAAGCTTTGAAACCAAGTTTTTACCCTCCTTTTTCTTCAATTTTGCAAAGTTTTTTAACCTCCTTTAGGTTCTGAAACTTGCTTAGAAGCAGTTTCTGAACTTCTGTTCAGAAACAGCTTCTGAGTTTGAAAATTCGTATACTTCGCAGAGCAAAGTATTGCTCGCACTGCGAACACACCAGAACCTGACTTCGCAGAGCCAAGTTCTGGTTGCTCTGCGAAGTATATGAAACTCAGAACATGAATCAGGCATTCAAATGTCAAATTTTTGGGATTCTAGCCCTTGATTCAGAACCTAAAGAAGGTTAAAACCATTTTGGTCCAAACCCAATTCATAATCATGCACAACTTTGAAGATTTCACAAGTTCGTGCGAAAAATTTTGAGTAACTTGTGAAACAAGTTATGTTCTTTAATATTTTCAAAACCAAGTTCGAGCAACAAGCTAAGTTCGTATATTTCAAAACAAACTTGAACAACCATGTTGTTCATGATTTTCAATCCAAACGCGAACTTAAGCCGAGCTTGCTCATTCTTTTTAAAACCAAGCTCGAATCGAGCCAAACTTGTGAACTTTCCAATTTTGTGCGTGTTTTATGGTTGTGTTTGTCATTCAAACTTGAACTAAACTCGTTTTTGAGTTTCAATAACTTAAGCAACAAGTAATGTTCATGATTTTTAATAAAGATCGAACAACAAATTTGTTCGTGTTTTCTTTTCTTTTACAACTTTCCTTTTAAAGCTTTGGTCCCCTTTGAGATTTCTCCGAGTGACAAAACCAAACTTGAATGAAACGGGAATGGCTTGACGTATGTCTCCCCAAACCTCGGTTGCACGAATGCGTGACGTATGTCTCGTCGCTCGGGCAATCGTCATTCCACCCTTGACGCGTCTAGCACGCTCAACCTTCCCTTGGCCCCCTTGTGGCCATTTTTTTCCCTTTTTCTTGGCCCTCGTGGTCAATCCGAACCTTTCGCGCCTTGCGCGTTTATTTTAAACCTTTTTACGCCTTGCGCGAATTTTTCGCCTCCGTGCGTTTGTCTTTTTATTTTGTCTTAAAAAACATTCACGCCTTGCGCGAGCTTATCGCCTAGCGTCCATCTTTCACCATTTTAAAACTTTGTACGTCTTCGTACGTTTTTAAAACCTTTGTTCAAGTCCGAGTGGAAAACTTTTTATCAAATCATTTACTTTTATGCATTGTCGTCAGTGGCCAGTTCGGCAACAACCCGAACAGCTGACAGTTACTTTTATTTTCTTGTCGTCAATGGCCAGTTCGGCAGCAACCCGAACAGTTGACATTTACTTTCATTCCTTTTTGATTTCTTTTTTTCAAACTTTTTTCGCTCGGACGCGATCAAATCTTTTTTAACTAAAACGAACCAACATACAAACGTTTTCTACCAAAGAACTACGTACGCTTTGAATTCTCCGACTACCGGGAGATATGTAGGAGCAAGATCGACATCTTGTCAAGCCCATTAATAAAAAACCTGTTTTCCCTTTCGTTCGTTTTTATCTCTTTCTTCGTCTCGCATTATGTTTTTATATTTCCTTTTATACATGTTTAAACACGCAAGTAAAACATCGAAGCATTTTAAGCCTAAGCCGACTAAGAGGTTCCCGTTGAGTACAACGGATGTGAGGGGTGCTAATACCTTCCCCTCGCATAATCGACTTTCGAACCTAAAATCTTTTCTCAAGGTAATTTAGAACTTTTTTCCTTTTTTCCCCGAAAAATTAAAAGTTCAGTCGTAATTTAGAATTAGTGATTCAATGCTAGTCAATAGCTTGACATCCGAAATTCGACGCGACAGAAATGGCGACTTCACTGGGGACATGCATTAAACATTTTGTTTGTGCATAAACAAGTCAAACCTATCTCAGTCGGCTTCTAGGCTAATTTGTTTCATTTTACTTGCGTGTTTATATTTTCTTGTCCTTTATTTGTTTATTCTTTATGCTCTACATTTATATATATATATATATATCATTTTGCTTCATATTCATATATATATCAATTGTGGGGGTTACTTGAGCGATGTTACTCCAAATTGTTCGGGTTAATGCCGGACGTGTGAGGCTCTCTACCCGAGCTCGAGAGAAAACTAAGTTAGAAGGAGGTTGTGTGCGGAAGCCCGCGTTGACGTATGTCCGTGAGGTAGGATGCCCAACCCCGCTTAGACGAGATTTTCATATGGAATTAATTGAAGTCATGTCGACGTATGTCCATAGACAACCCTAATTCCATATGAGATCGATGACTCTAGGGACCTCTTCTTAGGAAATCTTACCTTTAGAGCCTACACGTGAGGATGGGGGAAATTTTGATCATACATACCATACCATATGCATGCCATACATTTACATTCATAAAAATGATTTTTGCATATGCATTTTCAGAAAAAAAAAAAAAAAGAGGGGCATATTTTTGTCATATACATCGCATGCATTTACATTTACATCATTCATATCATGCATACATTTGTCTTCGAGTCCAAAACTCGTTCCCCTTCTTACCTCAAGGATTTCTTACAATCCGCATTGAGTCTTCGGTGTTCGCATTTTGTTCGCAACACTACGCGTCAACGTCAAGAAAAGTGGCTCGTCGTCCCAAAGCAACCCACACATATAACAATAGGCCCTGGTTGTACATGGGGCATGCCGTTCAACTTTGCTGAGGAATTCATCCCTATCCCCACTACTCTTCAAGAGATTCCGGTACGTCAAACCGAGGTTACCTTCCCCCAGGCTACTGCGGCCTTTTCCCCATTTAACAAAAGTCCAATCATCATTGGCACAAACAACAAAAGCCTGACCTTGCTCGGCATCCAATACAGTTCGCATTGACAAGCATTAATACAAAAGTTATATCATACAATTTGCGTTTTTAATGTGTTTATTCTGTGAATCATTTAGGACCAGCCAAAAATGTGAGGAAACCTCAAAATCATTTTTATATATGCAGGAGACCGGCATTTTTTGTTTAAACTCGATTTTGTTATGTTATATCTGAACGTTGTTTTAGATTGTATGAAAGCATTGATAGGATCAAGGCATCTTTTTTGATATGAGTAAAAACACTTGACCACAAATAGCCCACCCTGTGAGAAGTGAGCATTTGTTAACCCCTTTGAGCCTAATAAATCAGAATCATTAACTATGAACTGCCAACTTTCATAAGCTCAATTGCTTATTGAAATTGCCGAAGTTTGTAAAAAATTCAGTTCATAGTTAAATCATTTGGAATTCTGATATTTTTCTTCCATTTTGAACCCTTAGCCTTCATGATTATTGTCCCTTGCCGAAGGAGGAAGGAACATTCAAATAGGGTATCATCTTGAATTAAGTTGGAAAAGGGAGGTTGTGTGAATCAAGCAATTGGTGAATTTCTTATTTGATCTTGACAACAAAAAAAAAGGAGAAAAAAGAAAGAAAAACAAATCAAGAAATCTCAAAAGAGAAAGAAAAAAGAGAAAAATCAGTAAATCAAAAGGTTGTCAAGATCAAACAAAAGTATTTGCAAATCGCCAAAAGTTATGTGTGAAATAAGGAGGAGGTGTGTAATTAGAAAGAATGTTCCTTTCTTGGTCTTTTGAATTCAATTTCCCCACATATGACATTTCTTTTGTAACCCAGCCAAATTACAACCCTCAAAGACCTTGTGATCAATGCTTTCATGCTTTTAGAAACGATGATTAGATGGACATATAACTCGATCGGAATGTTAGCAAACTTGCCGGGTGAGTGTTCAATACTCCCCACATTAATATTTCAATTTATTCATCTACTTAAATGAGTGATAGGTTGGTTCATCGATAAACATGTTTTTAACTTAAGTTGTATGATATAAATTTTGTATTTAGTGCAACCTTGGAACATCAAAATTGCCAACCCAAAACAAAGTCCGACCTCGCTCGGCAACCAATCAAAAAGCCCAATTTTCATT
Organism: Medicago ruthenica; assembly: GCA_018208015.1. Classification (NCBI taxonomy): domain Eukaryota; kingdom Viridiplantae; phylum Streptophyta; class Magnoliopsida; order Fabales; family Fabaceae; genus Medicago; species Medicago ruthenica. The sequence continues at coordinate 54,393,606 of CM031378.1, forward strand.
GGCATTCCCACATCCCAAAACCCAACCATGCTTGGTAACATACTCACACCCGAAGCCCAATTCTCATTGGCACCCACAATTTCAAACAAGGCCCAACCATGCTTGGCATTCCCCCCACAATTCACAAAAAGCCCAGTCGTCATTGGCATTCCTCACAATTTCCACCAAAAAGCCCAATTGTCATTGGCACTCCTAAAAGCAATTCACAAAGCCCAACCATGCTTGACACCCGATCACCCCAAAAGCCCAATTTTCATTGGCACGCACAAATACAATTTCCATCCAAAGCCCAATCATCGTTGGCACCTACATTACCATTAAGCCCAATTTCCATTGGCACTCACAAACCTCATTACCAACAAAAGCCAAATTTTCATTGGCCCTTTACAAACACAATCACAAATAAAGCCCAATTTTTATTGGCATCTCCACTCACAAAATCACAAAGCCCGACCTCGCTCGGCATCTTACCAAAGCCCGACCTCGCTCGGCATCCCATCAAAAGCCCGACCTCGCTCGGCATCCCATCAAAAGCCCGACCTCGCTCGGCATCCCATCAAAAGCCCGGCCTCGCTCGGCATCCCAACCAAAGCCCGGCCTCGCTCGGCATCCCAACCAAAGCCTGACCTCACTCGGCAACCAATCAAAAAGCCCGACCTCGCTCGGCAACCAATTACAACCAAAGCCCGACCTCGCTCGGCAACTAATCACGATCAAAACCCGACCTTGCTCGGTATCCAATCATTATCCCTAGTGTTAAACATGACATATGTTTATCCCACATTGGGCTTCTTTCAAGGGATTCCCCGGCAAAATCCTCAGTGAATCAAAAGGGAATATCCCCAGTGAATCGAAAGTCCGAAAGGACGATTCAGGCGAAGACCAGCCAACCAAAGCATAAGCACCCCCGGTGGAATCATTTGTTCTTCTCCCCGGCGGGTTAGCGCAATCCCCCAGTGGATTAACAAACCCCCCCATGAGGTATGTGTTCCTCATCAATAGTTGCGGCTTTACCCCGTCAACATTTGGATGTATCCTCAGTGACATCACCCATTTAAGATTACCGAGTGTTTGCAATGCGACGTCGGTCCACTTTTCATTTTACCGGTCTAATCTTGTCTCACCAAGTTTGTCGGTTGTACCTGGGCAAAGACCCGAACTACATCGGTTTTGATCCCATTCGGGTATGTAGGCAAAGGACCTTGCCCTTCCAAACCAAACAAAAAAGAAAACAAACAAAACATTTTCTTTTTTTCAATAATTTGAACAACCTTTGTTCATAGGTCGCAACAAGCTTTTATCAACCAAATCAGTCAGGTGTCATTCCCAGTCTGTATAGTCTAGTGATGTCACCTCTTTCTTTATGCCAAGTGGCAGTTCTTTAACGAACGGCTTGTGCATCTTTCATCATATGCTTGTACCAAGGGGCAGTTCTTTAATGAACGGTTTGTGTATCCCCATTGCAAGTCAACCTTTCACACAACATCCCCAGTGAAAGTCATACATTCATACATTCATACATTCATGCATTCATGCATTCATGCATTCATGCACACATGCATGTGTACATTCGTACATTCATACATTCATACATTTGTACGTTCGTGCATTCATACATTCATGCATTCATACATATGCATACAACATACTACATATCATACATGGTTGTTCTAACTATCATGAGTCTCACCAATCAATCACGAGCAATTCGTGAATTCTTTTTTCCAAGTGTCATCCCCAGTCTGTCTGGTCCGGAGATGTCACCCTTTTACGCCAAGTGGTAGTTCTTTGATGAACAGCTTGTGCATATTCCCCAGTGTTGTGCCAAGTGGCAAGTTCTTTAATGGACAACTTGTGCATTCTTTCTCCCCGATTGAAGGGGCATTTCTGTAAGGAACGGCTTGTCAGCCGCATCCCCAATGTCGTCAGTGGCAAGTTCGGTAACCATCCGAACAGCTGACCTCTTTCATTTTTTTTTCTCTTTTGTCGTCAATGGCAAGTTCGGCAACATCCGAACAGTTGACATTTTTTCTTTTGTCGTCAATGGCAAGTTCGGCAACATCCGAACAGTTGACATTTTTTCTTTTGTCGTCAATGGCAAGTTCGGCAACATCCGAACAGTTTACATTTTATCTTTTGTCGTCAATGGCAAGTTCGGCAACATCCGAACAGTTGACATTTTATTTTCCTGTCGTCAATGGCAAGTTCGGCAACATCCGAACAGTTGACATTTCTTTTTTCCTGTCGTCAATGGCAAGTTCGCCAACATCCGAACAGTTGACATTCTTTTCATTCTTTTGTCGCCAGTGGCCAGTTCGGCAATAACCCGAACAGCTGGCATTTACCTTTTCATTCTTTGTTGTCAGTAGCAGTTCGGCAACAACCCGAACAGCTGACACTTATCCCCGGTTTGGTCTTCCTTTCTTTTTTTTATCGCCTTTGCATCCATGTTTACATTACAAGCATTCGTAACATTTGCATGCATGCATTTATAGCATTTATAACTCAGAAAAATATTTAGTCAAAAAATGGCGTACTCTATATTTAAGTATCTTCGGCCCGTCCCTTTCAAATTTCACTTTCAACCTCCGGGACGAAGAAACTTAAGTAGGGGCATCTGTCATACCCCATTTTTTGACTTATATTTTTTATGTGTTATTTTTTTTATTATTATCTCATTATTTATTTTTTACCTTTCATTATTTTATTCTTTCTATAGTATTTTATTTGCATTTTATCATTTTCTTTATTAAGCATTACTATTGTCATCATCATTATCCTTAATATTATTAATGTTATTGTTATTCTGTTTTTCTTTAATAATATCATTATTATTTTACTACTATTAGGGTTTTTATTTTTATTAATATATTATTAAGTTATTATCATTTTTTTTATTATTATTATTATTATTATCTTTTATCATCATTTTCATTATTATTGTCATTTGCCATTTTATTTATTTTCATTATCATTTACATTTATGCATTTCCCCTATTATCCTTATTATTATTTATATTATTCATTTTTACCTTTTTATTTCTTAATACAAAAAATCAAAAAAGGGGGAGTTCGCAGTGCGAAATCACCTTCGCACTGCGACCTCTGCGAAATTTTCTGCAGAATTTCAAATTTTGATTTATCCTTTTTGCTTTCAACTACAATTGTTGTTATTAGCATTATTACTTTTATTCTTGCTATTTTGTGACTGATTCGGTGCAGCAAGGCAAGAATTAATGTGTGACATTAAAGGTAAAAGGAAAGAAGGATTTTCTTCCAACCTTTCATGTGATCAAACAAATTGGCTATCCTTGGTCAGCTTTTGTCCCCCCAAATTGACCCCTCACCCAACCTAAACTTGCCAGCCAGCTGCTTGATCCCTTTCCTTCCCTTTTTCCCTGCCAAAACCAGTCAATCACAAGTGGTTTTTGTTGCAAAAAAGCTGTTTGATGTGCCCTGTTTTGACTTGGATTTCTCCTCCCACACATAAGCCCACATGCTCATTTTGCTTCCCCCAATCTCCCTGTACATGGCAGTACACGTTTTGATTGCTTGACCTTCCAAGATTGCAAGGATTGATCCCAAGAATCATCCCTTTTGCAGCTGCCCTGTTTTACAGTTTTTACCATCATTACCTTCTAGAATTAATGGCATTTGTGGCTGAGATCAGTCAAGACCTTGCCCCTTGGCACAAGGCAAAGCAAGTTCTATCCATTAGCATTAAATGCAAAGTGTTCTAGCCTGAATTTAGCCCAAATCAGCTAGTGTTTTAGGATATTGTTCATCATTGTTCATCATTACAAAGATTTGCATTTATGCCTATAAAAGGAATGGCAAGGCATAAGGATCACAGACATTGAAACCAGTTAAAAACACCATCAATAGACCAAAAGAGCAGCCTCACACACACGAAATTCACACCAAATCTCCCACATTGCAGCAACAAAATCAGTTCATACACAAAGCCAAAATCAACTAGAACCTTGTTCTTAACCATCAGTCAAGCAAGCAAGCCACTTCCAATCTTGCTCAAGCATTGCTAGGAGTTCTGTAAGTCTCCTATAATCTTTCTTTTTTATTGTGTTTGCTGTTTGCATATCTTGCTTTGTCCAATTTTGCTTTGTGAACAAAAACCTCTTTTGAACCTCAAAAAGGACCTCAAAGGGGCCAAGCTTTGAAACCAAGTTTTTACCCTCCTTTTTCTTCAATTTTGCAAAGTTTTTTAACCTCCTTTAGGTTCTGAAACTTGCTTAGAAGCAGTTTCTGAACTTCTGTTCAGAAACAGCTTCTGAGTTTGAAAATTCGTATACTTCGCAGAGCAAAGTATTGCTCGCACTGCGAACACACCAGAACCTGACTTCGCAGAGCCAAGTTCTGGTTGCTCTGCGAAGTATATGAAACTCAGAACATGAATCAGGCATTCAAATGTCAAATTTTTGGGATTCTAGCCCTTGATTCAGAACCTAAAGAGGGTTAAAACCATTTTGGTCCAAACCCAATTCATAATCATGCACAACTTTGAAGATTTCACAAGTTCGTGCGAAAAATTTTGAGTAACTTGTGAAACAAGTTATGTTCTTTAATATTTTCAAAACCAAGTTCGAGCAACAAGCTAAGTTCGTATATTTCAAAACAAACTTGAACAACCATGTTGTTCATGATTTTCAATCCAAACGCGAACTTAAGCCGAGCTTGCTCATTCTTTTTAAAACCAAGCTCGAATCGAGCCAAACTTGTGAACTTTCCAATTTTGTGCGTGTTTTATGGTTGTGTTTGTCATTCAAACTTGAACTAAACTCGTTCTTGAGTTTCAATAACTTAAGCAACAAGTAATGTTCATGATTTTTAATAAAGATCGAACAACAAATTTGTTCGTGTTTTCTTTTCTTTTACAACTTTCCTTTTAAAGCTTTGGTCCCCTTTGAGATTTCTCCGAGTGACAAAACCAAACTTGAATGAAACGGGAATGGCTTGACGTATGTCTCCCCAAACCTCGGTTGCACGAATGCGTGACGTATGTCTCGTCGCTCGGGCAATCGTCATTCCACCCTTGACGCGTCTAGCACGCTCAACCTTCTCTTGGCCCCCTTGTGGCCATTTTTTTCCCTTTTTCTTGGCCCTCGTGGTCAATCCGAACCTTTCGCGCCTTGCGCGTTTATTTTAAACCTTTTTACGCCTTGCGCGAATTTTTCGCCTCCGTGCGTTTGTCTTTTTATTTTGTCTTAAAAAACATTCACGCCGCGCGAGCTTATCGCCTAGCGTCCATCTTTCACCATTTTAAAACTTTGTACGTCTTCGTACGTTTTTAAAACCTTTGTTCAAGTCCGAGTGGAAAACTTTTTATCAAATCATTTACTTTTATGCATTGTCGTCAGTGGCCAGTTCGGCAACAACCCGAACAGCTGACAGTTACTTTTATTTTCTTGTCGTCAATGGCCAGTTCGGCAGCAACCCGAACAGTTGACATTTACTTTCATTACTTTTTCATTTCTTTTTTTTCAAACTTTTTTCGCTCGGACGCGATCAAATCTTTTTTAACTAAAACGAACCAACATACAAACGTTTTCTACCAAAGAACTACGTACGCTTTGAATTCTCCGACTACCGGGAGATACGTAGGAGCAAGATCGACATCTTGTCAAGCCCATTAATAAAAAACCTGTTTTCCCTTTCGTTCGTTTTTATCTCTTTCTTCGTCTCGCATTATGTTTTTATATTTCCTTTTATACATGTTTAAACACACAAGTAAAACATCGAAGCATTTTAAGCCTAAGCCGACTAAGAGGTTCCCGTTGAGTACAACGGATGTGAGGGGTGCTAATACCTTCCCCTCGCATAATCGACTTTCGAACCTAAAATCTTTTCTCAAGGTAATTTAGAACTTTTTTCCTTTTTTCCCCGAAAAATTAAAAGTTCAGTCGTAATTTAGAATTAGTGATTCAATGCTAGTCAATAGCTTGACATCCGAAATTCGACGCGACATATACCATCTGGTGCCCATGAAAACTCTGCTTGGCCAACTTTCCTCTGAAGGTCCATATCCACAGATTGAACTTGGGCAATCCTAAACCGTAGGTCGCACTAAATATCTAACTTGTTCAGCAAGATGCCACCTTCTAACTCTGTAACATGTAGATTAAGATCTCTAAACTTTTCATATAGCCCACATGTATGCATCATTACTTCAGCCTTAACTAAAGCCTTTCGACTCAGGGCATCAGCTACCACATTTGCTTTTCCTGGATGGTATTTCAGATCAAAATCAAAATCTTTCAAGTATTCCATCAATCGCCTTTGTCTCATATTTAAATCTCGTTGATCAAACAAATACTTCAAACTTTTATGGTCACTGAATAAATCAAACTGTGCACCATACAAATGATGTCTCCATATCTTCAATGCAAAAACTATAGCTGCTAACTCGAGATCATGGGTGGGGTAATTCTCTTCATGAGTCTTGAGCTGTCTAGATGCATAAACTATCACATTCTCCCCTTGCATAAGAACACTTCCCAGTCCCTTGGAGGATGCTTCGCAGAAAACGGTGTATCTCCTTTCAGGATCTGGTATTACCAACACTGGTGCTTTAGTCAACTTTCTTTTCAAAACTCTAAAACTTTCTTCACATTCTTCATCCCAAATAAAGAGTACATCCTTTCTGGTAAGGCGTGACAATGGTAAGGCAATCTGAGAAAACTTCATGATAAACCTTCGATAATAACCTGCCAAGCCTAAGAAACTCCTGACTTCAGCCACATTCTTGGGTCGTTCCCAACTGAGAACAGCTTCAACTTTAGATGGATCAACGGCTACTCCTCCTTGAGAAATAACGTGACCCAAAAACTTAATCTCGGATAACCAGAACTCACACTTGCTGAATTTTGCATATAACTGCTTATCTCTAAGAACATTCAATACAATTCTCAAATGCTGAGCATGCTCCTGAGGATCCTTGGAATAGATCAAAATGTCATCTATGAAAATCATCACAAATTGATCGAGGTAAGGATGAAATATTCTGTTCAAAAGCTACTGATCTTTCTTTGGAGGTCTTTGCAAGTCCTGCTTCGACCACTAAGCTATCATGCACCAGTTCATCGTAACTTGCAGTTCTTTGGAGACTTACTGCAGTGTCGATTTCACCTCTTAAACCTCGTTTGTACTGATTCATCTTCCAAACTTCATTCTCAGCATACTCATTGTGTGTGGAATGGTAGGACATCTCTTCAAACTTCTTGGTGAACTCAGTGACTGACATACTACCCTGTTTCAACTCCAGGAACTCTTGCTCCTTCTTTACCTTGTAAGACAAAGGTAAATATTTTTCCAACATCACTTCTTTGAAGTTTACCCAGTTCACCGCTATATCATTCGCTTCCATCCGGCGCTGAGCAGATTCCCACCAATCTTCTGCTGCGCCTCTGAGTTGGTTTGTGGCATAGACCACTTTGTCCTCCTCTGAACACTCAGCCATTCTAAAGATCTTTTCCATCTGCTTAATCCACTTCCTAGCTTCTTGAGGTTCACCTTCTCCATTGAACTCCGGAGGGTGATGCCTATTATATTCCCGGAACACGGGATTACCAATTGCAGGAGGAGGTGGTGGCTGTGGATGGAAACCCTGCCCTTGCTGCATCATTTCCATCCATTGCTGCTGAGCTTGGGCCTGTTGTTGAGATTGATGTTGCATCATCAACATCATTTGCTGATACTGTAACGCATTCTGAGCTTGCTGCTCTTGATACTGCTGCTACCAGGCCTGCTGCTGCTGTATCATTTGTTACCATGAATTCATACTGGGTCCTCCACTTTCATCACTGGCTTGAGTAGCACGAGGTCTACCGGGTCCTCTTCTTCTCCCAGACATCTTATCCTAGCTGTCATATGCAAGTCAAAGTGATCAGTTTTAACCGAATATAACATCTAGAATAATGTCCTGGATCCAAGAGGTCCACAAACTTGGATTGTACTTTAATGACCCAAGGCACGGTCTGAATCGACCTGCTCTGATACCAAATTGTAACACCCATATAGAGATTGCCTAGGATCTCTTACGAGTATTAAAATTTCGTACCGGATACATTAAATACAATACAGAAAGTTGCTTAATAAATATACAATACACACTTTTGATACAACTCAATATCCGATACAGAACATTCTCCATAATATATATATATATATATCATGATACATTATCATATACAACATCCAAATAAACATAAGCAGCATGATCAATCCATAGCTTTCTCTTTACCTTTACGTCGTGCTACCTGCGAAGAACCTGCACCAGAAGGAAAGGGATGAGACATAACGTCTCAGTGAGCTCCGGCCCTACCTACTGCTGGCAACCACGGGGGTAACCTAGGGTCGCCGTGCCTACTCTTGGCAATCCTGGGGAATTCCTACGATCGCCATCATTCTTTACATTTATCGCGATCAAGGGGAAGTACTAAGATCGCTTCTTTGTCTTATCTCATGCATTTCATATTCTATTCTCAATCTTAAACATATACTTAGTGATCTTGGGGACATCCTATGATCACATCTCGTTCACTAGGAACTAATTGTCATATCTCGCATTACATAGAAAATATACATATTCATCTTTCGAATCTTAAGGTTAGAAGTTAGCGTTGAACAAACATTACATTATCTTGGTTCATTTTACGGAGTGCATCCGGGTGGAGTAACCCCGAAGTACATCTCCCATCATACCGGTGAAATTCCTATCATATCAGGCTAACACCGGACTCCTCTTATCTTTGTGTAGGCAACCCTCTCGGTGAAGCCCCATCCGGCATAATCCAGAGCCTGCTGGACACATCTTAACTTTACATGTGGACAACCCTCCCGGAGAAGTCCCATCCGGCATAATCCGAAGCCTGATGGACATGCTTAATCTTTTAACTTACGTGTGGATAGCCCTTTCGGAGAAATCCCATCTGGCGTATCCCGGAGTCTGATGAACACGTGATCATAATCTTATAGTATATCTTGACTTGATCTTATTCTTTAAGTAATCATTCATGGGTGCTTTACCTATAAAAGGTTCTAAACTTGACTATTGTATCATTCATGGATTCGTGTATACTGAATCGAGTTCATAACATTGCCCAGTAAGGGTCAAACCCTAAACTAGTTCCTTAACATCTCTATGACAACTTATGGATTAAGATAATCCTCTCTTAACATTGTACCTATCCTCATCTATAATTCATCCATACATTCTCTAAAGGATAGGGCTTTCTATGCTTGTTAGCGACACTTAGTCACTACATGTCGTTATTGAGTCCAAGGTAGCATTAGATAGCCGGAATGGTGCAAGAATTTGATGAAAAACAACATGGTTCTGCCTACTGTCCCATCGTGTCACGATTTGGAAATCGTGACACGATTTTCTACCCAGAAATCGTGTTTGGTTCTGCCTATGAAATCGTGACACGGTTGGAAATCGTGACACGATTTTACCTGCAGTTGGACAGCATAGGGCAAGTTTAAAACGTGATTTTCACCATTTCAGCTTATCCAAACATACCCAGACATCAAAACAGCTTAATGGATAACTTTCTAAGACATATAGATAGTTTACATCATGAGTAATCAAGGAATCACATAGAGAGGAAAATTAGGCACTAAAACCCTAAACTATGTCATAAAGCTATAAACTTTCAAACTTACTCAAACGGGTTCTAAAACCCTGTAGAGCTCACCTTAAACCTCAAATTGGTGCTTGCTAAGTTCTGATTCCAAAAGCCCTAGCTCCAATCTACTCTACTCTTGATTGTCCTTGTTTCTCCTCTTCACTTTCTCTTGCTCTATCTTCCAACACAAGCTTTCTAGCAATAACTTCACAAGATTTTGATGAACTTGATGGGTTGCAACACTTAGGGAGGAGGGCGTGTGAGTTAGAGGGAGAGGAGAGAAAATTCTGGTTTTGGTGGAGAGAAAGGAATGAGAAAGAGAGCAAGAAAATATCTTGCTTCTTGTTTAATAATCTTCCCATTTCAAAATATTTACTAAAATGCCATTGCTTCATATTACATAATTGTCATTGCTTATGAATCAAACTTTGATAATAATTACCTCTGAGCGGGATATTACATTACACGAAAAAAGCACTTGCTGATTTCAGCACTAGAGCTTCTATTTATAGAGCACCTTGCTGCACAAAATCAGCTTGAGCTTCCATAAGCCCATTAACCCATCAGCTTCCGCTAACTAATTAGCGTCAATTGCTAAACGCACCCCATCATATAAGTATTACTTATATTTCTCCTTGTTACCGTTCTATTGTGTGTGACCCTATAGGTTCTTGTAACATTGGCAATAATATTAAATCCCATATTTAATATTATAAACAGTGAGCGGTATCTAGCAACACATCACTGCTACTCAAGTGACAAGAATGTCAAGTGATCTGACGAAACCTTTTCCATGATAATATCTATGCGTACGATTACTCCTTTGTCCTGATATCTTTATTGAACACAAGGCATAGTTTGCGTCACCCTTGTTTAGCTCAATATTTATATTTCTTGATCCCGAAATATACTGAATAACGAACAAGTCCAATATCTCATATTGACTTAATTCGGCATGGCCATGCATTTTTCCAGTCATATTTCATCAAGAGGCCTAAAGATATATCTCCTGTTATGAAGGAGGGACAAATCCCATCTAGGACACTCATGTCCCTCAGCATGATTCGTCGAGTGCCCATTAACCAACGTTATAGTTATCTTGTTACAGATAACGTTTGAATGGCAATAAAACACTTGAGTCCACATCTAGGGATCACAGTGGTTTCAGGTCTAAGAGTGATATACACTATTATCATTGTGAGAATAACATATGACGATTTCATAACATACTATGTAGTATTCTCACGATGGGTCAATCTAGTATAAATATTACTCCTAATACTTATACCTATGTATGGACATAATATCTCATATTCATGACCCATGAGATATGGTCATCAGTCTACATACATAATAGTCTCCATGCTTTATTATTATCCGAATTCATATTAAAGCTTGACTACGGATACCTTTAAGAATAGTGTTCTTTCTGCTGATGTAATCTCATGATTAAGTCACACTTAATATTCCATCACATGAACCAACTATTCTAGGGACTTTATTTATCTTATAACAAGTGTAATAAAGAACGCCATATTTTATTAATAATAAAAGTCATGATACATATGAAAAGTTTAACATAAACTATTGGCCTCTAGGGCTTACACCAACAATCCCTACACTACAAGAAATTAAATCTTGGTTAGGGAAATGCTTTTCTATGAAAGACTTAGGTGAAGCCTCCTACATATTAGGAATCAGGATCTATAGAGATAAATCACAAAGATTGCTTGGCTTAAGTCAGGGTACATACATAGACAAAGTCTTGAGACGTTTCAATATGTATGAGTCGAAGAAAGGACTCATACCTATGTCATCAGGTATAAGTTTGTCAAAGGCACAATCCCCTTCAACTGATGAAGAAAGGGATCGAATGATCAATGTTCCATATGCATCAGCAATTGGATCTATCATGTATGCTATGTTATGTACTCGACCAGATGTCTCGTATGCTTTAAGTGCTACGAGTAGGTACCAGTCTAATCCAGGCAACAGTCATTGGGTTGCTGTCAAGAACATCCTTAAGTACTTGAGAAGAACTAAGGATACTTTCTTGATCTATGGAGGTCAAGAAGAGCTCTCTGTAATAGGTTACACAGATGCTAGTTTTCAGACAGATCATGTTGATTTCAAATCGCAATCTGGATACATGTTTTGCTTAAATGGCAGTCCTGTGAGCTGGAAAAGTTCAAAGCAGGAAACAGTCGCTGATTCTACAACCGAGGCCGAGTATATTGCTGCATCTAATGCCGCAAAAGAGGCTGTTTGGATCAATAAATTCATCTCTGATCTTGGTATAGTTCCAAGCATTGTGGATCCCATTGAATTACTATGTGATAACAATGGAGCAATCGCACAAGCTAAAGAACCTAGATCTCACCAAAGATCCAAACACATACTTAGGCGCTATCATCTCATTCGAGAAATCATCGATAGAGGAGATGTGAAAATATGCAGAGTACCAACATTAGACAATGTTGCTGATCCACTGACTAAAGCTCTGACTCAGCAGAAGCACGATGGTCATACTAGATCTTTGAGTATTAGGTCTATGCCTGATTGGCTCTAGTGCTAGTGGGAGATTGTTGGTGTAAGCCCTAGAGGCCAAATGTTTATGTTAAACTTTTCATAAGTATCATGACTTTTATTATTAAATAAAATATGGTGTTCTTTATTACACTTGTTATGAGATTAATAAAGTCCCTAGAATAGTTGGTTCATGTGATGGAATATTAAGTGTGACTTAATCATGAGATTACATCAACAGAAAGAACACTACGGATACTTTTAAGAATAGTGTTCTTTCTGTTGATGTAATCTCATGCTTAAGTCACACTTAATATTCCATCACATGAACCAACTACTAGGGACTTTATTAATCTCATAACAAGTGTAATAAAGAACACCATATTTTATTTAATAATAAAAGTCATGATACTTATGAAAAGTTTAACATAAACATTTGGCCTCTAGGGCTTACACCAACAATCTCCCACTAGCACTAGAGCCAATCAGGCATATACCTAATACCCATAGATCTAGTATGACCATCGTGCTTCTGCTGAGTCAGAGCTTTAGTCAGTGGATCAGCAACATTGTCTAATGTTGGTACTCTGCATATTTTCACATCTCCTCTATCGATGATTTCTCGAATGAGATGATAGCGCCTAAGTATGTGTTTGAATCTTTGGTGAGATCTAGGTTCTTTAGCTTGTGTGATTGCTCCATTGTTATCACATAGTAATTCAATGGCATCCACAATGCTTGGAACTATACCAAGATCAGAGATGAATTTCTTGATCCAAACAGCCTCTTTTGCGGCATTAGATGTAGCAATATACTCGGCCTCGGTTGTAGAATCAGTGACTGTTTCCTGCTTTGAACTTTTCCAGCTCACAGCACTGCCATTTAAGCAAAACATGTATCCAGATTGCGATTTGAAATCAACATGATCTATCTGAAAACTAGCATCTGTGTAACCAATTATAGAGAGCTCTTCCAGACCTCCATAGATCAAGAAAGTATCCTTAGTTCTTCTCAAGTACTTAAGGATGTTCTTGACAGCAACCCAATGACTGTTGCCTGGATTAGACTGGTACCTACTCGTAGCACTTAAAGCATACGAGACATCTGGTCGAGTACATAACATAGCATACATGATAGATCCAATTGCTGATGCATATGGAACATTGATCATTCGATCCCTTTCTTCATCAGTTGAAGGGGATTGTGCCTTTGACAAACTTATACCTGATGACATAGGTATGAGTCCTTTCTTCGACTCATACATATTGAAACGTCTCAAGACTTTGTCTATGTTTGTACCTTGACTTAAGCCAAGCAATCTTTGTGATCTATCTCTATAGATCCTGATTCCTAATATGTAGGAGGCTTCACCTAAGTCTTTCATAGAAAAGCATTTCCCTAACCAAGATTTAATTTCTTGTAGTGTAGGGATGTCATTTCCGATAAGCAATATGTCATCCACATATAATACCAGGAATGAGACTATGCTCCCACTAACCTTCTTGTAAACACAAGGTTCATCTTCATTTTTAATGAATCCATACTATTGTACAGTTCATCGAAACGAAGATTCCAACTTTTGGAAGTTTGCTTCAATCCATAGATTGATCGCTATAATTTTCATACCTTTTGGATGTTATTAGGAATGCCAAATCCTTCAGGTTGTGTCATGTACACATCCTCAAGGAGATTTCCGTTAAGAAAAGCAGTCTTGACATCCATCTGCCATATTTCATAATCATGGTATGCAGCGATAACAAGTAAGATCCGAATGGATTTAATCATTGCGACTGGTGAAAAGGTTTCATCATAGTCTACACCATGAATTTGTTTGAAACCTTTAGCAACCAATCGCGCTTTGTAGGTGGTTACCTTTCTGTCCATGTCAGTTTTCTTTTTGAAAACCCACTTGCATCCTATAGGATTAATTCCTTTAGGTGCTTCAACCAAGTTCCAAACTTGATTTGTGTACATGGAATCCATTTTAAGATTTCATGGCTTCAAGCCACTTCTCAGATTCAGAACCAGTAATGGCCTCTTGATAAGTCATAGGCTCATCTTGATCCATGAGCAATACGTCACATTCTTCTGATATGAGATACCTGTTGGTATAAGCCCTAGAGGCCAATAGTTTATGTTAAACTTTTATATGTATCATGACTTTTATTATTGAATAAAATATGGCGTTCTTTATTACACTTGTTATAAGATAAATAAAGTCCCTAGAATAGTTGGTTCATGTGATGGAATATTAAGTGTGACTTAATCATGAGATTACATCAACGAAAGAACACTATTCTTAAATGTATCCGTAGTCAAGCTTTAATATGAATTGGGATAATATTAAAGCGTGGAGACTATTATGTATGTAGACTGATGACCACATCTCATGGGTCATGAATATGAGATATTAAGTCTATACATAGGTATAAGTATTAGGAGTAATGTTTATACTGGATTGACCCATCGTGAGAATACTACATAGTATGTTATGAAATCGTCATAAGTTATTCTCACAATGATAATAGTGTATATCACTCTTAGACCTGAAACCACTATGATCCCTAGATGTGGACTCAAGTGTTTTATTGCCATTCAAACGTTGTCTGTAACAAGATGACTATAACGTTGGTTAATGGGCACTTGATGAATCATGCTGAGGGACATGAGTGTCCTAGATGGGATTTGTCCCTCCTCATAACAGGAGATATATCTTTAGGCCTCTTGATGAAATATGACTGGAAAAATGCATGGCCATGCCGAATTAAGTCAATATGAGATATTTGACTTATTCGTTGTTCAGTATATTTCGGGATCAAGAAATATAGATATTGAACTAAACAAGGGTGACGTAATCTATGCCTTGTGTTCAATAAAGATATTAGGACAAAGGAGTAATCGTACACATAGATATTATCATGGAAAAAGGTTTCGTCAGATCACTTGACATTCTTGTCACTTGGGTAGCAGTGATGTGTTGCTAGATACCGCTCACTGTTTATAATATTAATGGGATTTAATATTATTGCCAACGTTACAAGAACCTATAGGGTCACACACAATAGAACGGTAAAAAGGAGAAATATAAGTAAGACTTATATGATGGGGTACGTTTAGCAATACGCGCTAATTAGTTAGCGGAAGCTGATGGGCTAATGGGCTTTTGAAGCTCAAGCTGATTTTGTGCAGCAAGGAGTTCTATAAATAGAAGCTCTAGTGCTGAAATCAGCTAATGCTTTTCGTGTAACCCTAAAGGCGAAACGAATCCCCACTTCTCTCCCTAACCTCTGATCGCTTGGCTAGCACCGGGAATCAAAGGAAGCCGTTCGTGTGGACGAGTAGAGGCTTTGCTTACTTGCTCAGCTGTGATCAAAGAAACAGTTTCTGCACTAAGAGGTAACAACTCTATCACTGATTCATGTGACATTCGTAATGATCCGAGGAAAGGAAATCAAAAATTTTAAACTTCCGCTGCTCTTTATATGTCGATTTCCCTTCAGTGGTATCAGAGCCAATTACGAAACCATGAATCGGATTGTTTTGTTTACTGCTTTATGTTTTAATTGGATTAAACATAATCGAATACAATTAAATAATAAAGACGAATTAAAATTGGCAAGGCATCACGTTTCCGTGCATGGCTTTTCGGTTTGTTTGAAGCTTCGGAACCGTATCAGGTGAAGCATCAATATATCGATTACCCATATCGACGGAGATGTGTTGCTCGATCACATACGCACATAATTGAATCGTATCACTTTTCTGTGCATGGCTTTTCGAATTGTTTGAAGCTTCGGAACCGTTTTCTGGTGAAGCATCAATATTTTCGATTATACATATCGACAGAAATATGATTGATAAATTCTGTGTAACAGAAGTATATGTGATATACTCGTGATGATCGTTCACTAAATCAATTCAGATGATATTTGTTCATATTGGATGATTGTAAACTGGAGCTTCGGAACCGTATCAGGTGAAGCATTCTAAGTTCGATCACCATATTGGATAAACAATCAGAGTACTTTGATTGGTGTGATCATACTGTTACAACGGGGTTCATAACGCCGCAAGTGTTGTGCCGTCATGATTAGGGTTACGAAAAAGGCTGAAACCTGGTTCAGAATCGTGACACGATTGTAGAATCGTGACACGATTTTGTGCCCAGCAAATCGTTTGCTTCTGCCTATAAAATCGTGACACGATTCCAGAATCGTGACACGATTTTGTGCCCAGCAAATTGTTTGCTTCTGCCTATAAAATCGTGACACGATGCCAGAATCGTGACACGATTTTTCAGCACCAGAATTCAAAGTGAATCGTTCATATTGAATTAGCTTCCGGGGCGCTGCCCCGGAAGCCCCGCAAGGGGCGCTGCCCCCTTGACCCCTGTCCGCTGACTAATCTGCGTAGTGTGATCAATCGCCGAGTTTTAATTTAATTTATTTAATTATGAGGTGTTAATAATAATAAAAGGTGTTTTATTGTTGTTGAGTGAATGATTATGGCCTTAGTCTTATTATTTCTTTTATTTTGGATTTTTGAAATACGGCCTGCGTGTCGTGCCTCTCTCTTGAATTCTATATGTACATTCTCTTCTCATCCAATCCCTCGTATGTAAAACGAGTTTCTTTATATGTAATGTAATTAGAATACAAGGAGGTAATAGGACCATTGACGTTGGATTAGCCCTAGAAGTCCAGCTTGGAGAAGCAAGGTCGTTTCTAGGATTAGTTTAGATTCTTTCATTGGCTTGAGAGAATCATAGCGTTAGGAGGCCATAATCATGTCACTTTTATTTTGTATAATTGTTATGCATGCTTGAATGATTGGAGTGCGAATATATATGATATACAAGCCGTGGTGAGGTGAGATCAAACTAAATAAAATCCTTCAAAGTGATATATTAAGTTTAATGCTTTCCAAAAGAATAACACCCTTCAAGACTAATATCGAATGTGTGGGTTCTGCCTTAGCGAAGCACATGTTCTATGTTTGTAAGTCGCGGTGCGGTAATTTCATTTACCCGATTGTTATTCTATTGGGTTTAACTTAACTAAATTAATTTTAATATGATTAGAATAAATTTAGAAGCAAGAATTGGGAAGTATCTATATGATAGATCAGAGTAAGAGTTACTCGCCCAATTGATTTGAAAGTTGTATGAGATACAATTGGAAATGTTCCTACCTAAATAGCTGAGTTTTGGGTGATCAGCCCTAGCTGACTCAAAACAAGGTGAAATAAGGATTTCAACCCGCTAGAAAATCTTCCAACGGGATTTTCCGAATTAAATGTTTGAAGGTCATTTGATTTGAATAAAATAGTGGGAGCATATTTAATTAAAGGCCAAATTAAATATGTTATTTTCATGATACTTATTTTGCATATTTTAAATTGTAGATGGCAAATAACACTTCAAACAACATTTTGCGATCAATCCTTGAGAAGGATAAGCTGAATGAAACAAATTTTTTAGACTGGCACCGAAACTTGAGGATTGTCCTCACACATGAGAAAAAGCTGTATGTGCTTGATGAACCTGTTCCTGAAGAGGCACCAGCTGCAAATGCTCCCAGGGCTGAAAGAGATGCTTATAGTAGGCATGTCAATGATGCCGTGGAAGTCGCTTGCATCATGCTTGCAACCATGACCTCTGAGCTTCAGAAGCAACACGAGAACATGGCTGCGTTCGATATGATCGAACACCTTAAGACTCTTTATGAAGAGCAAGCTAGGCATGAAAGGTATGATGTCTCCAAGGCCCTTTTTGGAACTAAGCTGTCAGAAGGAAGTCCTGTAGGACCTCATGTACTCAAGATGATTGGGTACGTTGAGAACCTCGCGCGATTGGGTTTACCCCTTGAGCAGGAACTTGCTATTGATCTTATCTTGCAATCGTTGCCGGAAAGCTTTAGCCACTTTGTCATGAATTTCCTAATGAATGACATGGACAAAACTCTTCCACAGCTTGCAGCAATGTTAAGAACTGCTGAAAAGAACATGAAGGGAAAGGGTAAGACCATCTTGATGGTTAACAATGGAAAGGTCAAAAAGCATAATAAGAAGCCTAAAAGGTCTAAGGGAAATGGCAAAGGCAAAGCAGTTGCTAAGCCATCAACCAAAGCCTTGAAGCCTACTGGAGGTGTGGCTAAGGAGGGCAAGTGCTTCTACTGCGGTAAGACCGGGCACTGGAAGCGCAACTGCCCAAAATATCTGGAAGATAAAAAGAATGGAACGGTTGCTTCCACTTCTTCAGGTATTTTTGTTATAGAAATTAACATGTCTACTTCTACATCATGGGTATTAGATACTGGATGTGGTTCTCATATTTGTACTGATGTGCAGGGGTTGAGAACGAGTAGAACATTGGCAAAAGGGGAAGTCGATCTACGAGTTGGCAATGGCGCAAAGGTTGCTGCTTTAGCTGTTGGAACTTATGAATTGACTTTACCTAGTGGTCTTTTAATACAGTTAGAGAACTGTTATTTTGTACCTGCAATTAGCAGGAATATTATTTCCGTTTCTTGTTTGGACAAGTCCGGTTTTTGTTTTACAATAAAAGACAAGTGTTGTTCTATTTATTTGAATAATATTCACTATGCTAATGCCATTATGAGTAATGGACTTTATATTCTTGATCTTGATATGCCAATCTATAACATAAATACGAAAAGGATGAAACCTAATGAGTTGAATCCAACTTATCTTTGGCATTGTCGTTTAGGCCATATAAATGAAAATCGCATTTCCAAACTCCATAAAGATGGAATTTTGGACTCTTTTGATTTAGAATCATATGAGACATGTCGATCTTGTTTATTGGGAAAGATGACAAAGACCCCATTCACCGGAACAGGTGAAAGGTCTAGTGATCTTTTGGGACTCATACATACTGATGTATGTGGACCACTAAACACACCTGCTAGAGGAGGGTTTTATTACTTCATTACATTCACTGATGATTTTAGTAGATTTGGATATGTGTATCTAATGAAACATAAATCTGAATCATTTACTTTCTTCAAAGAATTTCAAAATGAAGTAGAAAACCAACTTGGCAAGAAAATCAAAATGCTTCGATCTGATCGAGGTGGCGAATATTTGAGCCAAGAGTTTGACGATCATCTAAAGGAGTGTGGGATCTTATCCCAGCTCACACCTCCTGGAACACCACAATGGAATGGTGTTTCCGAAAGGAGAAATCGAACCTTGTTAGACATGGTCCGATCTATGATGAGTCATGCTGATCTTCCAAACTCCTTTTGGGGACACGCCTTATTAACTGCAGCTTACACACTTAACCAAGTTCCATCCAAAGCGATAGAAAAGACACCATATGAGATATGGAGTGGTCGAAAACCCAATGTGAAACATTTAAAGATTTGGGGTTGTGAAGTTTATGTGAAACGACTAATGTCCACTAAACTTGAACAAAGATCTGACAAATGTTTCTTTATGGGATATCCTAAAGAGACTAAAGGATACTACTTTTACAAACCATCTGAGGGCAAAGTGTTTGTCGCTAGAGATGGAGTATTCCTTGAGAAGGAATTTGTTTCCAAAGAAATTACTGGGAAAAAGGTAGATCTTGAAGAAGTTCAAGACCCACAAAGTAGTACGCCAATGGAGGAACAAGAGCAGGATACACAAGCTGTTGTGACAGAAAATCCTACTCCAATAACACAAGAACCACGTAGGTCAAATAGGATACGTCAAGAACCTGAGAGATATGGGTATCTCATATCAGAAGAATGTGACGTATTGCTCATGGATCAAGATGAGCCTATGACTTATCAAGAGGCCATTACTGGTCCTGAATCTGAGAAGTGGCTTGAAGCCATGAAATCTGAAATGGATTCCATGTACACAAATCAAGTTTGGAACTTGGTCGAAGCACCTAAAGGAATTAATCCTATAGGATGCAAGTGGGTTTTCAAAAAGAAAACTGACATGGACGGAAAGGTTAACACCTACAAAGCGCGGTTGGTTGCTAAAGGCTTCAAACAAATTCATGGTGTAGACTATGATGAAACCTTTTCACCAGTCGCAATGATTAAATCCATTCGGATCTTACTTGCTATCGCTGCATACCATGATTATGAAATCTGGCAGATGGATGTCAAGACTGCTTTCCTTAATGGAAATCTCCTTGAGGATGTGTACATGACACAACCTGAAGGATTTGGCATTCCTAATGACATCCAAAAGGTATGCAAATTGCAGCGATCAATCTATGGATTGAAGCAAGCTTCCAGAAGTTGGAATCTTCGTTTTGATGAAACTGTACAACAGTATGGATTCATTAAAAATGAAGATGAACCTTGTGTTTACAAGAAGGTTAGTGGGAGCATAGTCTCATTTCTGGTATTATATGTGGATGACATATTGCTTATCGGAAATGACATCCCTACACTACAAGAAATTAAATCTTGGTTAGGGAAATGCTTTTCTATGAAAGACTTAGGTGAAGCTTCCTACATATTAGGAATCAGGATCTATAGAGATAGATCACAAAGATTGCTTGGCTTAAGTCAGGGTACATACATAGACAAAGTCCTGAGACGTTTCAATATGTATGAGTCCAAGAAAGGACTCGTACCTATGTCATCAGGTATAAGTTTGTCGAAAGCACAATCCCCTTCAACTGATGAAGAAAGGGATCGAATGATCAATGTTCCATATGCATCCGCAATTGGATCTATCATGTATGCTATGTTATGTACTCGACCAGATGTCTCGTATGCTTTAAGTGCTACGAGCAGATACCAGTCTAATCCAGGTAACAGTCATTGGGTTGCTGTTAAGAACATCCTTAAGTACTTGAGAAGAACTAAGGATACTTTCTTGATCTATGGAGGTCAAGAAGAGCTCTCTGTAATTGGTTACACAGATGCTAGTTTTCAGACAGATCATGATGATTTCAAATCGCAATCTGGATACGTGTTTTGCTTAAATGGCGGTGCTGTTAGCTGGAAGAGTTCAAAGCAAGAAACAGTCGCTGATTCTACAACTGAGGCCGAGTATATTGCTGCATCTAATGCCGCAAAAGAGGCTGTTTGGATCAAGAAATTCATCTCTGATCTTGGTATAGTTCCAAGCATTGTGGATCCCATTGAACTGTTATGTGATAACAATGGAGCAATCGCACAAGCTAAAGAACCTAGATCTCACCAAAGATCCAAACACATACTTAGGCGCTATCATCTCATTCGAGAAATCATCGATAGAGGAGATGTGAAAATATGCAGAGTACCAACATCAGACAATGTTGCTGATCCACTTACTAAAGCTCTAACTCAGCAGAAGCATGATGGTCATACTAGATCTATGGGTATTAGGTCTATGCCTGATTGGCTCTAGTGCTAGTGGGAGATTGTTGGTATAAGCCCTAGAGGCCAATAGTTTATGTTAAACTTTTATATGTATCATGACTTTTATTATTGAATAAAATATGGCGTTCTTTATTACACTTGTTATAAGATAAATAAAGTCCCTAGAATAGTTGGTTCATGTGATGGAATATTAAGTGTGACTTAATCATGAGATTACATCAACGAAAGAACACTATTCTTAAATGTATCCGTAGTCAAGCTTTAATATGAATTGGGATAATATTAAAGCGTGGAGACTATTATGTATGTAGACTGATGACCACATCTCATGGGTCATGAATATGAGATATTAAGTCTATACATAGGTATAAGTATTAGGAGTAATGTTTATACTGGATTGACCCATCGTGAGAATACTACATAGTATGTTATGAAATCGTCATAAGTTATTCTCACAATGATAATAGTGTATATCACTCTTAGACCTGAAACCACTATGATCCCTAGATGTGGACTCAAGTGTTTTATTGCCATTCAAACGTTGTCTGTAACAAGATGACTATAACGTTGGTTAATGGGCACTTGATGAATCATGCTGAGGGACATGAGTGTCCTAGATGGGATTTGTCCCTCCTCATAACAGGAGATATATCTTTAGGCCTCTTGATGAAATATGACTGGAAAAATGCATGGCCATGCCGAATTAAGTCAATATGAGATATTTGACTTATTCGTTGTTCAGTATATTTCGGGATCAAGAAATATAGATATTGAACTAAACAAGGGTGACGTAATCTATGCCTTGTGTTCAATAAAGATATTAGGACAAAGGAGTAATCGTACACATAGATATTATCATGGAAAAAGGTTTCGTCAGATCACTTGACATTCTTGTCACTTGGGTAGCAGTGATGTGTTGCTAGATACCGCTCACTGTTTATAATATTAATGGGATTTAATATTATTGCCAACGTTACAAGAACCTATAGGGTCACACACAATAGAACGGTAAAAAGGAGAAATATAAGTAAGACTTATATGATGGGGTACGTTTAGCAATACGCGCTAATTAGTTAGCGGAAGCTGATGGGCTAATGGGCTTTTGAAGCTCAAGCTGATTTTGTGCAGCAAGGAGTTCTATAAATAGAAGCTCTAGTGCTGAAATCAGCTAATGCTTTTCGTGTAACCCTAAAGGCGAAACGAATCCCCACTTCTCTCCCTAACCTCTGATCGCTTGGCTAGCACCGGGAATCAAAGGAAGCCGTTCGTGTGGACGAGTAGAGGCTTTGCTTACTTGCTCAGCTGTGATCAAAGAAACAGTTTCTGCACTAAGAGGTAACAACTCTATCACTGATTCATGTGACATTCGTAATGATCCGAGGAAAGGAAATCAAAAATTTTAAACTTCCGCTGCTCTTTATATGTCGATTTCCCTTCAATACCCATATCTCCTAGGTTCTTGACGTATCCTATTTGACCTACGTGGTTCTTGTGTTATTGGAGTAGGATTTTCTGACACAACAATTTGTGTATCCTGCTCTTGTCCCTCCATTGGCGTACTACTACTTTGTGGGTCTTGAACTTCTTCAAGATCTACCTTTTTCCCACTAATTTCTTTGGAAACAAATTCCTTTTCAAGGAATACTCCATTTCTAGCGACAAACACTTTGCCCTCAGATGGTTTGTAAAAGTAGTATCCTTTAGTTTCTTTAGGATATCCCACATAGAAACATTTGTCAGATCTTTGTTCAAGTTTAGTGGACATTAGTCGTTTCACATAAACTTCACAACCCCAAATCTTTAAATGTTTCACATTGGGTTTTAGACCACTCCATATCTCATATGGTGTCTTTTCTATCGCTTTGGATGGAACTTGGTTAAGTGTATAAGCTGCAGTTAATAAGGCGTGTCCCCAAAAGGAGTTTGGAAGATCAGCATGACTCATCATAGACCGGACCATGTCTAATAAGGTTCGATTTCTTCTTTCGGAAACACCATTCCATTGTGGTGTTCCATGAGGTGTGAGTTGGGATAAGATCCCACATTCTTTTAGATGGTCGTCAAACTCTTGGCTCAAATATTCGCCTCCTCCATCAGATTGAAGCATTTTGATTTTCTTGCCAAGGTGGTTTTCTACTTCATTTTGAAATTCCTTGAAAAAAGTAAATGATTCAGATTTATGTTTCATTAGATACACATATCCAAATCTACTAAAGTCATCAGTGAATGTAATGAAGTAGTAAAAACCTCCTCTAGCAGGTGTGTTTAGTGGTCCACATACATCAGTTTGTATGAGTCCCAAAAGATCACTAGACCTTTCACCTGTTCCGGTGAATGGGGTCTTTGTCATCTTTCCCAATAAACAAGATCGACATGTCTCATATGATTCTAAATCAAAAGAGTCCAAAATTCCATCCTTATGGAGTTTGGAAATGCGATTTTCGTTTATACGGCCTAAACGACAATGCCAAAGATAAGTTGGATTCAACTCATTTGGTTTCATCCTTTTCGTATTTATGTTATAGATTGGCATATCGAGATCAAGAATATAAAGTCCATTACTCATAATGGCATTAGCATAGTGAATATTATCCAAATAAATACAACAACATTTGTCTTTTATTGTAAACGAAAAACCAGACTTGTCCAAACAAGAAACGGAAATAATATTCCTGCTAATTGCAGGTACAAAATAACAGTTCTCTAACTGTATTAAAAGACCACTAGGTAAAGTCAATTTATAAGTTTCAACAGCTAAAGCAGCAACCTTTGCGCCATTTCCAACTCGTAGATCGACCTCCCCTTTTGCCAATGTTCTACTCGTTCTCAGCCCCTGCACATCAGTACAAATATGAGAACCACATCCAGTATCTAATACCCATGATGTAGAAGTAGACATATTAATTTCTATAAAAAAAAATACCTGAAGAAGTGGAAGCAACCGTTCCACTCTTTTTGTCTTCCAGATATTTTGGGCAGTTGCGATTCCAGTGCTTGGTCTTACCGCAGTAGAAGCACTTGCCCTCCTTAGCCACACCTCCAGTAGGCTTCAAAGCTTTGGTTGATGGCTTAGCAACTGCTTTGCCTTTGCCATTTCCCTTAGACTTTTTAGGCTTCTTGTTATGCTTTTTGACCTTTCCATTGTTAACCATCAAGATGGTCTTACCCTTTCCCTTCATGTTCTTTTCAGCAGTTCTTAACATTGCTGCAAGCTGTGGAAGAGTTTTGTCCATGTCATTCATGAGGAAATTCATGACAAAATGGCTAAAGCTTTCTGGCAACGATTGCAAGATAAGATCAATAGCAAGTTCCCGCTCAAGGGGTAAACCCAATCGCGCGAGGTTCTCAACGTACCCAATCATCTTGAGTACATGAGGTCCTACAGGACTTCCTTCTGACAGCTTAGTTCCAAAAAGGGCCTTGGAGACATCATACCTTTCACGCCTAGCCTGCTCTTCATAAAGAGTCTTAAGGTGTTCGATCATATCGTACGAAGCCATGTTCTCGTGTTGCTTCCGAAGCTCAAGGGTCATGGTTGCAAGCATGATGCAAGCGACTTCCACAACATCATTGACATGCTTACTCTAAGCATCTCTCTCATCCCTGGGAGCATTTGCAGCTGGTGCCTCTTCAGGAACTGGTTCATTAAGCACATACAACTTTTTCTCATGTGTGAGGACAATCCTCAAGTTACGGTGCCAGTCTAAAAAATTTGTTTCATTCAGCTTATCCTTATTAAGGATTGATCGCAAAATGTTGTTTGAAGTGTTAGTTGCCATCTACAATTTAAAATATACAAAATAAGTATCATGAAAATAACATGTTTAATTTGGCCTTTAATTAAATACGCTCCCACTATTTTATTCAAATCAAATGACCTTCAAACATTTAATTCGGAAAATCTCGTTGGAAGATTTTCTAGCGGGTTGAAATCCTTATTTCACCTTGTTTTGAGTCAGCTAGGGCTGATCACCCAAAACTCAGCTATTTAGGCAAGAACATTTCCAATTGTATCTCATACAACTTTCAAATCAATTGGGCGAGTAACTCTTACTCTGATCTATCATATAGATATTTCCCAATTCTTGCTTCTAAATTTATTCTAATCATATTAAAATTAATTTAGTTAAGTTAAACCCAATAGAATAACAATCGGGTAGATGATATTACCGCACCGCGACTTACAAACATAGAACATGTGCTTTGCTAAGGCAAACCCACACATTCGATATTAGTCTTGAAGGGTGTTATTCTTTTGGAAAGCATTAAACTTACTATATTACTTTGAAGGATTTTATTTAGTTTGATCTCACCTCACCACGGCTTATATATCATATATATTCGCACTCCAATCATTCAAGCATGCATAACAATTATACAAAATAAAAGTGACATGATTATGGCCTCCTAACGCAATGATTCTCTCAAGCCAATGAGAGAATCTAAACTAAGCCTAGAAACGACCTTGCTTCTCCAAGCTAGACTTCTAGGGCTAATCCAACGTCAATGGTCCTATTACCTTCTTGTATTCTAATTACATTACATATAAAGAAACTCGTTTTACATACGAGGGATTGGATGAGAAGAGAATGTACATATAGAATTCAAGAGAGAGGCACGACACGCAGACCGTATTTCAAAAATCCAAAATAAAAGAAATAATAAGACTAAGGCCATAATCATTCACACAACAACAATAAAACACCTTTTATTATTATTAACTCCTCAAAATTAAATATATTAAATTAAAATTAGGCGATTGATCACACTACGCAGATTAGTCGGGGGTTCCGCTGCCCAGTCAGCAGACGGGGGTTCCGCTGCCCGGTTAGCTAATTCAATATGAACGATTCACTTTGAATTAACGTCGTGTTTCGCATCAACATTTGATATGTTTTAACACTTGCGGCATAACCCTAATTACTTGACCGTAATCCTAATTGCTTTCGGCGTTTTACCTTGCGGCGTGTTACGTTTCAACCTTTGAACGTAACCCTAATCATGACGGCACAACACTTGCGGCGCTATGAATCCTGTTGTAACAATATGATCATGAAATTCTGACCAGGCAATAAATAAGAGTTAACAGGTTCTGAACCAACAGGTTCTGAACACAGACTTAGCACAATTAACAACAGATAATCAGCAGAAATTAAAAGTGCAGGAAAGCTAAAGAACACAAGGTTTGTTAACCCAGTTCGGAGTAAACGCCTCCTAGTCTGGGGGATACCAATCCAGGAAGGAAATCCACTATTGGAATTAATCCTTAAGACTCAGACACTGACTCCCAGTTCCTATCCAAGCAATCAACTTCCACCTAGTCAGACTTCTACCCAACTCTTGAGTATTAGTAACCACTAACTTCCTATTCAAGCAACTGCAACCCAGTCACTTGAAAAACTCTGAAAACTACCCAGTTTTGAATAAAACTTCAATAACAAACCTTCATTAGTACCTACATGCTTAGAATGAATTTACAACTCTATAAAAACACTAAACCAACTCAAACAATGAGTGGTGCACAAATAAAGCTAACAGCTTAAAACTCTAAGACTTTATTCTCTGATTTTCTTCAATAAAAAAATGTATCTTGAATAGCAGCAGCACTCCTCCTTTTATAACCTCCAGCAAGTCTCTTAATTATGCAACAAATCTTCTGATTTTGATCTGTTTCTAATTTATGAAAGGCTGAATAAATCTATAATGCATCTTTGAAAGATTATATCAGTAAAATACGAGCTTTCATAAAATTAAGCCAAATCTTCAATAAATCTTCTCCAAATCAACCAGCATTCTAGAAGCAATATGCGAGAATAAATACTTGTTAAATCTCGCAAAGATACGCGCCAAAACAATCCAGAAAAACTAGCTTCTGATGAAGTCAACAAAAGTCAACACGGGCATCAGACTCACATTTCAGCTTCTGAAGTGCTACAGTGCGTCTGAAGGTGCTTTCAGCTTCTGAAGGCCAAAAGAGCTTCTGAACAGCTTCAAATCAAAAACCTTGCAACTGAAGACTTATTCTAAACATGGAGATGCTTCTATTCAACACATTGGATTTGCCAAAATATGAAGCCAACTTCAAAATACTCAACAATCTCCCCCTTTGGCAAATTTTTATCTAAAACCAATGTTCACACAACCAAGTTCTTCAATTCTCCCATAACCAATCTTAACAATGAAGAACTTCACAATAATATAACATAGCACACAGATTAGCAGCAGATTTAAGCTATGTTCACATTATAAAACAATCAGTTTCAGCTTCTGAACAAATTCAGCATCACTTCAGGATAACTACAACCACATTAAAACACTCCCCCTGAAGCTTCAAAACTAAATAAACACATGTACAACCACTCCAGCATCTGAACTCTCCCCCTGCAACTCATAAAACTCCCCCTTACTTCTGAACTGCAGTAAAAAATGATAAACCAGCTTCTGCAACATCTGAAACACATCACACTCTGGGATTTAATGACCTTGTACTCCCCCTGAGACACATATTCCTCCTCAATATCATCAGCACATCTCATGTTGCATTGGTTATGAATTTTGAAAAAAACATGCAACTTCTGAACCAATCTAGTTAGCTTTTGAAATAACTGAGTTCTGATCAAACACTTCTGAATACATTCTGAACACCAACACAGGTTTTTCTCCCCCTTTTTAGAGATAAAATTATGACAAAACACATGCATCACATAGGGATTGAAAACTGCAGAAATATCTTCAAAATCTGTTCCAGATTTATCTTTAGACTTAGGATCAGACACATCATCACACTTAGCATTAACAAAGTTGGCAGGTACTCTATCTTCCTCACATCCAGTTTGCTTTAATTGCTATAATTCTTCATGTAAACAAACACCTAACTTGCTCCTCAGATTTTCAAACTGTTTAGCATCTAAGGCCTTTGTAAAAATGTCAGCAACTTGTTCTTCAGTAACCACATGTTCCAGCTGAATGATTTTATCTTCCACAAGATTTCTGATAAAGTGGTGTCTGATATCTATATGTTTAGTTCTGCTGTGCTGAATAGGGTTCTTAGAGATGTTAATTGCACTCAAATTGTCACAAAATAGGGTCATAGTTCCTTGTGCAATGTTGTATTCTTCAAGCATTTGCTTCATCCACACCAGTTGTGAACAACTACTCCCAGCAGCAATATACTCAGCTTCAGCAGTTGACAATGAAACGCAGTTTTGTTTCTTGCTGAACTAAGAAATTAGATTATTTCCAAAAAAGAAACATCCTCATGATGTGCTCTTTCTGTCATCAGCACTTCCAGCGCAGTCAGCATCACAATATCCCATTAATTCAGAACTTGAACTATGAGAATACATGATTCCATAGTCACTTGTGCTATTCACATACTTCAGGATCCTTTTAACTTGTGTCAGATGACTCATCTTAGGATCAGCTTGATATCTTGCACATACTCCAACAACAAAGGTGATATCAGGTCTGCTTGCAGTCAAGTACAATAAGCTTCATATCATACTTCTATATTGGCTTTGATTTACTGAAACTCCATGTTCATCCTTAGTTAATTTCAGATGAGTAACAGCAGGTGTCCTCTTATGAGCAGCAGATTCCATTCCAAACTTCTTCACAATATTCTTAGCATATTTACTCTGAGAAATAAAGATGGTATCTTCCATTTTCTTGACTTGCAATCCAAGAAAGTATGTCACCTCACCAACCAAACTCATTTCAAATTCTGACTGCATCCGCTGAACAAATAACTTAACCATTTTATCTGACATTCCACCAAACACTATGTCATCAACATAGATCTGAGAAATCATCAGACTTCCATGTTCATTCTTTACAAATAATGTCTTATCAGAACCACCTTTTCTGTATCCTTGAGCCACAAGAAACTGAGTCAATCTTTCATACCATGCTCTTGGTGCTTGCTTGAGTCCATATAAGGCTTTCTTCAGTTTGTAAACATGATCTGGAAATTGATGATCCACAAAACCCTTAGGCTGTTCTACATAAACTTCTTCTTGCAGATATCCATTCAGAAAAGCACTCTTCACATCCATCTGAAATAGCTTGAACTTGAGAATACAGGAAACACCCAACAACAATCTTATGGACTCTAGTCTGGCCACAGGTGCAAAGGTTTCATCAAAATCCAATCCCTCTACTTGAGTATAACCCTGAGCAACCAACCTTGCCTTGTTTCTGACCACAGTACCATTTTCATCTGTTTTATTCTTGTATATCCATTTAGTGTCAATCACATTCAGCACTTCAGGTCTTGGAACTAGATCCCACACTTCACTCCTTTTGAATTGATTCAACTCATCTTGCATCGCTTCAATCCAAAATTCATCAGTTAGGGCTTCTTTTACATTTTTGGGTTCAAACATAGACACAAAACAAGAATCAGTAGCAGCTGAGTCTGATCTCCTGGTTCTGACCCCCTGATCCAAACTTCCAATCATAAGCTCCTTAGGATGATCCTTCTGAACTCTAATTGATGGCCCTTTATTGGTAGGATCATGATCTGGATGCCCTTCTGCTTCTTCAGACTCTGGATGATTTTCTGCTTCTGAAGTTTGTTCTTCTGAGGCTTCAGACTCTGGAATAACTTCAGACTTATCCTTTTCATTCTCAGCAGAAAGATCATCAATAACAACATTAATGCTCTCCATCACAACTTTAGTTCTTGAGTTAAACACCCTATAGGCTCTGTTGTTTACTGAATATCCCAAAAATATGCCCTCATCAGACTTAGGATCCAGTTTTCTTCTAGTTTCCCTCTCAGCCAAGATGTAACATCTGCTCCCAAACACATGAAAGTATTTCACAGTTGGCTTTCTCCCTTTCCATAATTCATATAAGGTACAGGCTGTTCCCTTCTTCAAAGTAACTCTGTTATGGATATAGCAGGCAGTATTCATGGCTTCAGCCCAAAATATATAAGGCAGTCTCTTAGCATGCAGCATAACCCTTGCACATTCTGCTAATGTCCTATTCTTCCTTTCAACTACACCATTTTGCTGAGGTGTAATAGGTGCAGAGAACTCATGTTTTATACCTTCAGAAGCACAGAATTCTGAAAAACTCTTGTTTTCAAATTCTTTGCCATGATCACTTCTGATTCTGACAATACCACAGTCCTTCTCTCTTTGTAATTGAGTGCATAAGTCTTTAAACACTTCAAAAGTATCAGACTTTTCTCTAACAAAATTAACCCATGTGAATCTTGAGTAGTCATCTACCATTACAAATGCATACCTTTTTCCTCCAATACTTTCTACTTGCAATAGGCCCCATTAAATCCATATGTAAAAGTTCTAGTACTTTAGTAGTTACCTGATGAACTAATCTGGGATGAGACTTTCTTGTTTGTTTCCCAATTTGACAATCACCACAAACAATGTCCTCATTGATCTTCAGATTAGGTACACCTCTGATAGCTTCAGTACTTAGGATTTTCTTCATGCCTTTCAGATGCAAATGTCCCACTTTCTGGTGCTAGAGCTTGACTTCCTCTTCTGAGCTCATGAGACAAGAGGTCAGACTTCTTTCTTCTTCAGACATCCATAAATAGCAATTATCCTTAGATCCGCAGCCTCTCATTAGAACCTTGCTTTCTTGATTAGTAACAACACATTCTTCTTTGTTGAAATTTACCTTCAAGTCTTGATCACAAAGTTGGCTAATACTGATCAGATTAGAAGTTAATTCTTCCACCAGTAGCACATCATTAAGTCTGGGCAAACCTTCATTGATCAAATCACCAATACCCAGAATCTGACCTTTTACTCCATCTCCAAATGTCACATAGCTTCTGGAATAAGGTCTTATATTACTCAGCAGCTTCTTAACACTAGTCATGTGTCTTGAACACCCACTATCAAAATACCAGTCTTCTTTTGAGGTGGCTCTCAATGAAGTATGAGCTATAAGGCCAACATTCTGAACTTTAGGCTTCCACACCTTCTGAACATTGTTTATGGTTGCAGCTGGTTGCGCTCTTCTATATTGAAAATGTTCAAGATAGCCATATAACTTAAAGCAAAAAGGTTTAATATGCCCCTTCTTTCCACAATGATGACAAATCCAAGTATGGTTTCTCCTCCTTCTGTTGAACTTCTGGGGTTGCTTCTGAGCATGCTTCTGAGGTTGCATCTGGGATTGCTTCTGAGGTCTCATCTGAGTCTGCTTCTGACCATGCATCTGGGCTTGTTTCTGAGGTCTTATCTTAGATGTTCCAATCCTAGGATTAACATTTTGAGTAGCAGGAACAAACTGTTTAACTGGGCTTTTCTGCTTGAGGTTCAGACTCTCATCCACAAATCCTAAACCAGCTTTTCCTTGTTTCTGAGCATCCAAAATTTCATCCAACACATTAGTAGCAGTATTCATCATTCTAACCTACTTTTTCATATGCTCAATTTGGGAATTTAGCTGGTTCACTTCTTCTTTTAATTCTGAATTCTGCACTAGAAGTTCTCCGTTTTCAGCCTCCAGTTGAAAAATAGTCTCCTTCTGATCCAGAACTTGTTTGCAAACCTCAGCACTTCTGGTATATAGCTTCTTGTAGTTGTCAGCTAGTTCATCATATGAGGTTTTAGCAGCTTCAGACACAGATGAAGCTTCTGACTCTGAGTCAGACTCTGAAAAAGTCTCAGACTCTAAAACAGCTGCCTTCTTTAAGATAGCTCCCGACCTTACCATCAAACTAGTGTCACCCTTAGCAGATTCATTCTCAAAATCTTCTTCTGAATCTTCATCAGACCATGAAACAGCTAGGCTTTTCTTCTGCTTCTTAAGAAAAGTAGGACATTCAGACTTGATATGTCCATACCCCTCACACTCAAAGCACTGCACACCTTTGGCTTGGTTATTTTTCTCCTCATCAGACTCTTGTTGATCATCAGCTCCTGAATTAACTGCAAATGCTACTCCTTTCCCTTTCTTATCAGGCTGTTTGCAGAATGCAGTCTCAAAATTTAACAAAAGACCCAATCAGCTCCTCAACCTTCATGGTGGTGATGTCATGAGCTTCTTCTATGGCTGTAACCTTCATATCAAATCTTCTGGGCAGAGACCTGAGGATTTTTCTTACAATCTTTTCATCAGACATCTTTTCCCCAAGTGAATCAAAGGAATTTGCCATGTCCAGCACATTCATGTAGAAATCCCGAATAGTTTCATCTTCCATCATCTTCAGGTTCTCAAACTTAGTAGTCAGCAACTGGAGTCTGGACATCTTCACTTTAGAGGTTCCTTCATGAGTTGTTTTTAGGATTTCCCAGGCATCCTTTGCAACTGTACATTGCTTAAAGAGTCTGAACATGTTTTTGTCCACACCATTGAATATTGCATTCAAGGCCTTTGAGTTTCCATGTGACAGATCATATTCAGCTTTGGTCCACTCCTCTTCAGGCTTCAGAATCTCAGTTTTGTTACCATCTTTGTCCAAAACCACAGGATGATCCCAGCCTTTAATCACAGCTTTCCAAGTCCTGCTGTCAATAGATTTTAAGAAAGCACACATCCTAGACTTCCAATATTCATAGTTTGTGCCATCTAGTAGGGGTGGTCTATTGACATAACCTCCTTCTCTATCCATGCTTGCCAGAAAACACTACTCTGGATCTCACCCAATCACAGGCAGGGTGCCCACTCTGATGCCAATTGAAATTCTGACCAGGCAATAAATAAGAGTTAACAGGTTCTGAACCAACAGGTTCTGAACACAGACTTAGCACAATTAACAACAGATAATCAACAGAAATTAAAAGTGCAGGAAAGCTAAAGAACACAAGGTTTGTTAACCCAGTTCAGAGTAAACACCTCCTACTCTGGGGGATACCAATCCAGGAAGGAAATCCACTATTGGAATTAATCCTTAAGACTCAGACACTGACTCCCAGTTCCTATCCCAAGCAATCAACTTCCACCTAGTCAGACTTCTACCCAACTCTTGAGTATTAGTAACCACTAACTTCCTATTCAAGCAACTGCAACCCAGTCACTTGAACAACCCTGAAAACTACCCAGTTTTGAATAAAACTTCAATAACAAACCTTCATTCGTACCTACAGGCTTAGAATGAATTTACAACTCTATAAAAACACTAAACCAACTCAAACAATGAGTGGTGCACAAATAAAGCTAACAGCTTAAAACTCTAAGACTCTATTCTCTGATTTTCTTCAATAAAAAAAATGTATCTTGAATAGCAGCAGCACTCCTCCTTTTATAACCTCCAGCAAGTCTCTTAATTATGCAACAAATCTTCTGATTTTGATCTGTTTCTAATTTATGAAAGGCTGAATAAATCTGTAATGCATCTTTGAAAGATTACATCA
Source organism: Medicago ruthenica (assembly GCA_018208015.1). Taxonomy (NCBI): domain Eukaryota; kingdom Viridiplantae; phylum Streptophyta; class Magnoliopsida; order Fabales; family Fabaceae; genus Medicago; species Medicago ruthenica. The sequence goes on from CM031378.1 coordinate 54,427,452, forward strand.
GTAAAATACGAGCTTTCATAAAATTAAGCAAAATCTTCAATAAATCTTCTCCAAATCAACCAGCATTCTAGAAGCAATATGCGAGAATAAATACTTGTTAAATCTCGCAAAGATACGCGCCAATACAATCCAGAAAAACCAGCTTCTGATGAAGTCAACAAAAGTCAACGCGGGCATCAGACTCACATTTCAGCTTCTGAAGTGCTACAGTGCGTCTGAAGGTGCTTTCAGCTTCTGAAGGCCAAAAGAGCTTCTGAACAGCTTCAAATCAAAAACCTTGCAACTGAAGACTTATTCTAAACATGGAGATGCTTCTATTCAACACATTGGATTTGCCAAAATATGCAGCCAACTTCAAAATACTCAACAGATCACACCAATCAAAGTACTCTGATTGTTTATCCAATATGAAGATCGAACTTAGAATGCTTCACCTGATACGGTTCCGAAGCTCCAGTTGACAATCATTCAATATGAACAAATATCATCTGACTTAATTAGTGGACGATCATCACGAGTATATCATATATACTTTTGTTACACATAATTTATCAATCATATTTCTGTCGATATGGATAATCGATATATTGATGCTTCACCAGAAAAACGGTTCCGAAGCCTCAAACAAAACGAAAAGCCATGCACAAAAAAATGATATGATTTTATTATGTGCGTATGTGATCGAGCAACACGTTTCCGTCGATATGGATGATCGATATATTAATGCTTTACCAGATACGGTTCCGAAGCTTCAAACAAACCGAAAATTCATGCACAGAAACATGATGCCTTGCCAATTTTAATCCGTCTTTATTATTTAATTGTATTCGATTATGTTTAATCCGATTAAAACATAAAGCAGTAAACAAAACAATCCGATTCATGGTTTCGTAATTGGCTCTGGTACCACTGAAGGAAAATTGACATGTAAAAGGCAGCGGAAGTTTAAAATTTTTCGATTTTTCTTTCCTTGGATCATTACGAATATCACATGAATTAGTGATAGAATTGTTACCTCTTGTAGTGCAGAAACAGTTTCTTTGATCAGAGCTAAGCAAGCGAGCAAAGCCTCTACTCGTCCACACGAACGGTTTCCTCTGGTTCCCGGTGCTAGCCAAGCGATCAGAGGTTAGGGAGAGATGTAGGGTTTCGGTTTTGCCTTTTACGGTTACACAAAATTAGCACTTCTGATTTCAGCATTAGAGCTCTATTTATAGAGCTCATTGCTACACGAAAATCAACCATTATGTTGAGCTTCCATAAGCCCATTAACCCATTAGCTTCCGCTAACTAATTAGCGTCAATTGCTAAACGCACCCCATCATATAAGTATTACGTATATTTCTCCTTTTGACCGTTCTATTGTGTGTGACCCTATAGGTTCTTGTGACCCTATAGGTTCTCTAATTCAACTCAGCATTATATTTATTGCAGACTGAGTTGGATAAGGGATGATTTGTTGAATTTATATTTTCTTTTCTGAAATTGGCTTGGATCTGCTATGCTATTTATGTTTTGACATTAAAAATATAGAAACATAGTTGATATGATAGGTTTGTATTTAGGTTTTCACTTGTTTATATTGCTCCACCACTTATCAACTTTATGACATAAATCTTAAACAATTTTAAGCCTTCTAATTTACCTTTTTATTGTTCGTCATGTTTTGCATCTATGGTTTTCACTTATTGCAATTGTTGAACTTCAGGATAATAGTTTTGCTGTATAATTAAAGTGAAATGTGATCTCATCACATGTTGTATCAGTATCACTAGAAGTAATAATTATATCTTGGAACTAGCCTTAGTTATTTATTCATACTTTTGCTTATGACACTGGTTCATCTCTATCATCACATGTTCCATTTTGTTGAAATGGTGCAGGGTTTCGTTTGGGATGCAATTGTATAGCAGAATTTTCTGGTTTTGGGGTATTGCAGCGCTGCAGATTAGTGGTTATTAGTTTACTATCCGATGTAGCTCTTATTTTGCTTCCGCTTGATTCATTAGTTTATGATGGTAATATTTTTGATCATGTGGTGCTCAAGAATAAACATTAGAGTCATGGATGCAAGCAAAAAATAGAGATCCAAGCATTTCAACTATTTAAGAATATGCGATTCATGGTTCTGGTTTTTGCTATGTATTTCTTTGTAAAGTTTGTTTCTTGAGTTAGTGTAAATATCATACTACGATAGGCTAAGACTTATTTGATTGTGTATATATACTGTTGGTAATGAGTTTAATATATAAATGTATATTATTTTGTGTATTTATATCAATATACATTTAGAAGTAAAATCAAATTTTGAAAGTTTGATATTTTTTTTGCCTCAACAGAAATTAGAGACCGATATAGTTACTGATTTGCCTATAACTTGATAAAGTGGTTACACAATCAGTCACCAGAATTGGTCACAAAAATGGTCAATATATACGGTCACTAATCCAGTCTCTAAACTCAGTCACAAAATCGGTCACTCTACACGGAGGTACTAAATTCGTCTCTAATTCAGTTTCTGGGTTTCGTCACAATTATGGTTGCTGAATATCAGTCGTTATTTCGGTCACAAAGAATTAGCGACCAGTGATTTAGCCACTCTTATTTTTGGTCGCAATTTCGGTCACTAAATCTGTTAGTGACCAATTTTGATGATATAGCAACCGAATATTCGGTCTCTAAAATGCTGATTTCTAGTAGTGATACGTAGTCCCTAAAAAATAAAACACAATCATGAACCTTCATTTCTTTGCAAATCAAACAACTAGGTACTAATAGAACTATTTTTTTAAGAGACCAAATTTTTTATTCTTGGCTCTTGTTTTCCTATTTTTCTTGTAGACCACTTTTTTATGATTTTGTTTACATTTTTCTTTCTATTTTTTTCTTTTATATTTTTTTTCATAAGAGTTCTATTAGTTTCCCACCCCAAATAAAAACTGACTGAAAAATTAAAAACCAATGGTTGCCTCCTATTGAACATGTGTTTATTGTCTCGAGTTTGACGGATAAGTCTATTGATGGACGAATTTGGCAAGTGCACCAAATCGTAACAAGTAATAAAGTAGTCAGTTTATCATTCTCCACAGGGATTGTAGTTCAAATTAGTAATTAATAAAACTTATTTCAAAAGATGAAAGTTAAATAAAATTGAATTGAATTGCAGGGTTGAATTGCCCTGTCCAATGCAAGATTAAGTTTATGATTCAGATTATTAACGACGATTTGGGAATCCTTGAATCCCCCATTCATCTTTGTTGGAATTATCTTTTAAGAAACAAGCAGCTTATGTGGTGCCTACTTATGATTTAATGAAACCAATGGTAAAACTCATACAAAGCTTCTCACAAAAACAATTGTCGGACTAACCTAGGTTATGTACGACGTTGTCCAAAGAAGAGAGTAGTGACAACTAGAATTAAAACTTGATGTTTCTTAACCTCTATGAGATACAAGTAATTAGAAAATCCAATGAACTGATATAATTTCGGGTTGTCAGTGCCTACTTTTATCCTACGGATCATACTTCAAGATTACACACGTAGTTAACCAATTGAAAAAAGCATTAAAGAATATGCATAATCTAAGTTAAATCGGGCACGATAAAAGCATAAAGTGAATGAAAAACTTTATTAATAATATCCAACAAATAAGAAGGGGTTCATCTTAGAACCCTAATCAAGAGGTTTAGTTGCTCATGGCAACAAACATCATAACTAAACAATAGAAAAACATACCCTAGAGAGAACAAGAGAAGGAAGAAATCCTGCCTTGAAGCTTTGATGCTTGACCCTTGCCTTGAACCTTCAGTGTTTTGAATGAATAATAATTTGTGCAAGGGTCTCTATTTATAACATATGGTTACTTAGGGTTTAAGAGAAGAAAAATGGACTTTTTGCACCGCTCCAGCTTGAAAAACAAGCAAAAAGCCAGTTTTGGCCGCACCTGGGCGGATGGGAGCCTGGGTATTAGCAAATGTTGTCCCAGGCGCAGGAGTACATGTGCCAGGCGCCTGAGGCAGCCTCTTCAGTGCGATTTCCTGCGTTTTCGTCCCGTTTTTTTTTTATCGTTCTTCCGTCTGAAAACTCCTAGGAACTTGAAATGAATTTTATTCACTTTGTATTGTCTTCAACAACCTTCTAAGAACCATATATCCTCAACTTCATCTCCTTGATCCTTCACGTGATGTCTTGATTTGTCGATTTACAAGATTTCTCACTACAAAACACTCAAAACACCTATGGAGTTGCATGATCTAGGATAAAAGTGAATTACAACGACTCAAGTGAAAACAATACAATATGTTCCTCAAACCATTAACAACTTCTTTAACTCTCATCTTATTTGTCTTCAAATGCAAAGAAAAGTACTAAAACTATAGACAAAAATGTCATATGATGCTTTGTCATCATCTATGTTGTGCCTGCTTGACTGCATTTTCTAGGTATGTTGTCTCATCTCCTGGTTGTATTTCATTCCTTCCATCTTTCGAGTACACTTTCAATTGCTGACCATTAACCTTGAAAGTATTTTTGCTCTCTAGATCTTTTATCTCTATTGCCACATTTTGCGATACTTCAATGATCTTGAATGGCCCTGGCCATTTAGACCGCATATTCCTTTGAAATACCCTTAATATAGAATTAAGAAACAATACTTGTTGTCATGGATGGAATTACTTTCTGAACAAGTTATTATCATGATACATTTTTGTTACATCCTTTTAGATTATTGCATTCTCATAGGCGTTCAACCGTATTTCTTCCATTTCATGCAGTTTGAATATCATTTTTCTTCCGACTGCCTGCACATCGAAGTTTAGAAATTTTATTTCCCAATATGCTTTGTGCTCCAATTCTACAAGTAGATGGCATGCCTTACCATAAACTAATTGATAAGGTGACGACTTTAAATGAGTTTTGAAAGCTGTTATATATGCTCAAAGCCCATCATCTAACTTGATTGACCAATCCTTCCAAGAGTCACTGATTGTCTTTTCCAGAATATGTTTGATCTGCCTATTAGATACTTTAACATGCCTACTTGTCTGTTGATGATACTTATACGGCGTTGCTACTTTATGTTTGACATTGTAGTTAGCTAGAATTTTTGTTAGCACCTTGTTGCTGAAATGTGTTCCTCCATCACTAATTAGAATCCTTGGGACTCAAATCTAGAGAAAATATTATTTAAAAATTAGACAACCGTGTAGGTATCATTGTAAGGTGATGTTGTAATCTCCACCCATTTTGTGACATAGTCCACACATACTAGATTTTATTGGTTATACTGAAATTTAAGGAAGGGACATATTAAGTCAATCTGTTTGCAGTCAAAAGGCTCAATTATCAATATGCCATTCAGTGGCATTTTGTTCCTTCTTAATATTTCCTCAGATCTTTGGCATTCGTCGCATCTTTGCATAAATTCCCAACAATCTTTGAACATGGTTAGCCAAAAGAACCCACGTTGCAAAACCTTTTCGGTTGTCCTATCTCTACCATGGTTTCATCTGTATGGAAAATTATGGCAGTGTCATATGATATCCTTCACTTCTTTCTCTCCAAAGCACCTCCTCAACAATCCATCTCTACCGATTTCGAAGAGATACGGTTCGTCCCAAATGTAGCGATTGGCTTCCTTGTAGAACATGTTCTCCTGCTGCCAATTTAGGTGCTTCGATAACTATTTGCTTTCTTTAAAATTTCTCTTGTCAAGGAACCACAATTCTCATCTGGAATTAAGGACGTTATGATATTGCAAAAAAATTCTCATTTGGAATTTTTTTTCTTCAATGCTCCCCTTTATCTAAGTTACCAATGAATTGTCCAACCTTGACAAGTGATAAGCCACCACAATTTCAACTCCCTTTTTTATTTTTTTATCTCTAAATTGAATTCCTGCAACAAGAGAATCAACCTAAACAGTCAGGGTTTTGAGTCCCCTTTGGTGAGTAAATATTTCATAGCATTGACGACGAAACATCATATCATATTTTTCACTATCTTTTTACTACTTTTCTTTGCATTTGAAGACAAATAAGATGAGAATTAGAGGAGTTGTCAACAGGATGAAAACGCAAGATTTCACACAACAGGGGTTGCCTCATGTGCCCCTGTATGCGGCTCTTACGCACGGCTGCGGGGCAAAAATCGCGCGTAGCTTGCTTTTCAAGCAGAAACGTTGGAAAAAGCGCAGTTTTCTTCTCTTAAACCCTAAGTAATTGTAATATCCCGCTTAGACGTAACTTTTATCGGTGATTGAGGATTAAAATGGAAGCAATGGCAAAGTTGTAATATTTTTGAAAGAGAGGATTTTATAAGGGAAAGCAAGATATTTTCCCATTTCATTCCTTCCATTCTCTCTCTAAGTTCACAACTTCTCTCCCTCTCTCTCTAAAACTCACGCCTCATCCTCTCTAGCCATCATCCATCAGTTTCTTCCTCAACTCTTGGAACACAAGCGAGCTAGCTTTTGGAGATTTAGAGCAAGAGAAAGCTAAGGAAAATCAAGTAAAGAGGAAGAATTTCAAGCTAGGGTTTTGGTTGTCAAGCTTGGCAAAGGATCAGAAACATAACAATTGCTAGGTGAGTTCCCTAGAGTAGAAATTTACCCCTTTGGGTTAGTTTGTGTGAGATCGCAACTTAATTGCTAAGATTTAAGTAAAAAGATAGTTTTTCCCCTTTTTGATACTTATGCTTAATTCCAGTTAATCCTTGGGTAAAGTACGTTTTTATAGCTCAAAATGAGTCCCTGGCATATTGTCATTGATCATTGGATAACTGGGTACCATGGTTTTTAAGATAAAATATGTTTTTCAGAAAATTCTGTGTTCTGCTACAGTCGCAGAGCGACACTCAGGGCCGCAAAGGGAAGTAGCAGAGCTTGGCTACTGCCTAGCCATCGCCTAGACTTCGCCCTACAAAGTAATCAGAAGCTGAGTTCGCAAAGCTAAGTTTTCAGACGCTCTGTGAAGCTTCAGACTCAGAATTGCCATGTTCTGAAGGTTCAGACTCTGAAGTTCAGAGTCTGACGGTTCAGACGCAGGATTTCGCAGAGCGAAGTCAAGGGGGTCGCAGAGCGAAGTTGCCCAGAAAGGCATTTTATTTTCAAATAACTGTACCATGCCAATGATCTTCGATATGCTTTAGAACAATGTTACTCATGATCTTCCAAGGATTAATCTAGGAAATGCATAGGTATCATAAGAGTGATGGGTAAAATTACTCCTAAGTTATCAAGTAAGATGAGGGGCTTAGTTCCCAACAAAGTGTTAAGTAGTCCATGAGTTAGCAAGTATGAACCTTATATTATAGGTTAAGTATTAAGAATGATTACTTAAGGAATGCATTAAATATGCAAAAGCTTATAGTAAAGTATTAGATGAACTACAAGTACTTAAGATAAGAATTATCCTAGAGTTTATACGTGTTCAGCAGACTCCGGATTATGCCGGATGGGATTTCTCCGAAAGGGATATCCACACGTAAGTATATGAGTTATATGTATGTATATTTATATAAAGAATAATAAGGACAAGTTAATATAAGGACTAGATGTGTCTTCTGTATGCTCGTTAGTTAGTATACAGGGGGTTCCAGTTTAAGCTGGAATGGTGAAGTTACCGTCCGTGAGGGCAGCTGCACATCAAAGTCAAGAAAGTTAATGTGTCTCTTGTATTCTCGCTAGTTAGAATACAGGGGGTTCCAGTGAAGTTACCGTCCGAAAGGACAGCTGGAACGGTGAAGTTACCGTCCGCGAGGACAGCCACACAAAAGTAAGAGGAGTCTGGTGTTAGCCTGATATGATAGGAATTTCACCGGTAGTAGGGAGATGTATTCTGGGGTTACTCCACTTGGATGCACTCCATAAAATGAACCAAGATAATGTATTGTTTGTTCAACGCTAACTTCTAACTTAATGATAAAGAAAGATGAATGTGTATATATATTATATACTAAGAGATAAGACAAGTAGTCATCAGATATCATAAAGTGATCTTAGACTTCCCCTCGATCACTAAGTATAAGACTAAGTATAAGATTAAGTTTATGATAAGAGACATACAGCGATCCTAGTTTTCCCTTGATCGCGAAATATGTAGAGAATGACGGCGATCGTAGGTATCCCCAAGATTGCCAAAAGTAGGCACGACGACCCTAGATTTCCCCGAGGTTGCCAACAGTAGGTTGGGTGGAGCTCACTGAGACATTATGTCTCATCCCAATCCTTCTGGTGCAGGTTTTCAGGTAAGCAAGATGTTCGTGAAGAAGATCATCAGGGAGATACTGGATTGGAGTGCAGTTGCTCGTCAAGTACAAGCTCTGGAGATTATCATTATTATGTATAAGTATTCGTTTTTGGTATTCGGATAATTGTATAAACGAGCCACATGTACTCTTTCAGTTGTATGTAGTAATATTATTATTGAAAATTTAAATGTATCCAGTATCAGTTTAATGTGCCTGCTAATATTCTAGATTACATTAGTATGGGTGTTACAATTGGTATCAGAGCAGGTCGATTCAGACCATGCCTTGGGTCATTAAAGATTCAATAAAAAGTAGTGGGACCATTGGGTTCCGGTTATTGTTCTAAAGGTCGCATCTAGTTGAGCCTGATCAACTCAATCTAGTATATGACAGTTAGGATAAATGTCCGAGAGCTGAATGTGACCAAGGAGGAATGAAGTTTATGAAGAGCGAAGTTTATGGCATCTAAGTTTTAAGACAGGAATTAGCAAAGGAGTAACCAATGCCAAATGGTGGCCATCAAACCGTAAAGTAACGAAGCCTGTTAGTGGCAAGGTTTCAGGAACATAAGAGATATTTAGAAAGTAAGGTGAAGCACCTCAACCCAGTTGGATGTGTCGTTGGACGATGCCTCGTCTGCGGAAGATATAAGGATTAAGGAATTATGGGATACTCTAAGGAATGACTTGGAAACCTTGACGGGAACCACAATTTGAGAAGTTAAAGTGAGGTGTTGATTAAATAACAATTCTGAGTACAGAGTTAAGGAATTGCAGTACCAAACCTAGAGACTTGAAATGAGGAATTATCGGTCGGTTTTTGAAACCTCTAGACTCCCAACAAAGATAGAGTGTTGAAGAATCGAACTCGAATCGGATGAGATTTTAATGTCCAAACAGTTAAGAGAATTAATTATGGATTAAGTGAGTTATTTGGATAGATGAAGCTAACCACTCGAATGTGGTCATTAAGCGTGAATCGCGAGTAAGTTTAACCCCATCAGGTCAGTCGCATCTCCCGAACCGTAAATGCCTGATTTGTGAATTAAGAAGAGAAGATGGTATGCAACCTAAGAGCTAAGACAGATGAATAAGTGGTAATAATAAGACCTGTTGCATATCGAAGCGCGAATCAGATATTCAGATGTGCCTTATTAGTAAGAAGATTGGAAATAAACTAAGCTTAGCTGGATTTTACTCAATGAAAGGTGGATATTGAATAATAAGTTGTTGGAATTTAGTGAACTAATGGACGAACAGAGTCGAATTTCCTTGATTGGATGAAGAAGGCAAGTTCAAGAAAACGCAAGATTAAAGTAGACCATTATTTTGAGGAATGATCGGAATTTCAGCCGAGAAATTATGTTGAGATTTTATTATTATGGAAGATCGTCTTAAATATGAAAGGTTAAGATTGTGGTTAGTGTTAAGGAGTTATATGTTTCCAACCGAAGAGTTTCCTTCCACAAGTATTCTAGGAGCTGAAAGAGATCACCTCGTGTCGATAAGTTTCCGAGGGCGGTAATAAGGTATAGATTTCAGACTGTTCAACTATATGCAGAATTATTCAGATGTTAAGATCAAGATTGGGATCGTGAATACAGTAAAAAGTTACTTGGAGGAATTCAATGGATAATGATAAGTGCTGAAGTTAAGATCAGCTAGCCGGGTACTCGAAGAGACGTAACCTATATTTGGGCGTACAGAAGAACAGTAAGAGTTTGAATCTAATTCAAGACGGATTGTTTCTGGAGAAACTCGAGGGGTAACCCAAGAGATATGGTAAAGTTATGAGAACCTAAGTTGTCTCGGAAAGATTATGAATATGAAATCCTTACGGATAAAGTTAGAACGAATAGTAACGAGACTCAAACCATTAGCGGATTCAGTGTAAGAAAGATGTGAACCTCCAGAAGCCATAAGTTGTTTTTGGATGTTGCCAAAGGTGATTGTGTGTGAACTTAAGTTGCCTCAGGTATGCTTTCAGTCGGGTTTCTTCAATGTTTTAATGATTATACATGTTGAGCTGACCATGAGATGGTTACAGAATTCAAAATATGGAAAGTAAAGTTAGAACCAGTGTATAAGCGGTTTTGTCGGGAGCATTGCAGGGCTTGTAACAGTGCTGAAAACTGTTTACAGGTTTTGGCGTATTTTCGTGAAAGTAAGTATATGGTTTAAGTCCGAAAGGAAATACAAATCAAGTAATGATCTAACAGTAAGTTAAGCAGATGGTTTAAGCCACAAGAGAAGCATTAACGTCAGATGGTTTTATTACGGAAACTACAAAGTGATAAAGTAAAAGGATTGGTCAAGGAAATTTTATTTGGCACTAGTGGTGTATTGCTCCAATTCTGACTCGCGTTGTTAAAAATCAGAGTTGTGCAGCGGAGTAGCAATCCAAGAAAGAATTAATGAACAATGCTAAGCTGAAGCTTAAGGAACGAGAAAATGTTAAGTGCTTAATTCTTATTGTACGGAATAGCAGTAAGTAGAGACGACTTGAACATATCACGAGTTCTAATGGAAAATTTTGGAAGTTAAGTTGAGGAATACTATAAACCTCGAAACCCATGAGAAAAGGAATATTGGAATAGTTTAAGAATATATGGTAAGGAATAAGAAGGATGTGCTTCAAGCCCATTAAGTCAAAATTAATGGAAGTTACCGCTAAAACGGTAGTTTAGCTATTTTAGCTCAGTAACATCAAATGTGCTTGAAGAGTAAGTTAGTCTAAAGAGAATTAAGCATGAGCCAACAACGGTACAGGTTGCGCTTGCAAGATGATATATTTGAATTTGAGGCATTGATCAGAAACGACAATGCAGTGGCATGTAAGTTTATTCCACCTTGTACCCATGTTGTGTTAACATGTCGCGTGTACCAGATTATGTTTAGTAATGTATACTTATCGGGCAGTGTTTATGCTACTCAGATAGTAGTGTAGCACATTCTTTTTCAGTTATGTGATATGTATAAGTAACTAAGGTACGCAGCTAGTAATGTTTAAGGTGAGAAGATGCTAATCAGAACAGGTTTGTGATACCGAACACGTCTTAGTTAAGAATATTTGTCATACCCCATTTTTTGACTCATATTTTTCTTTGTTTTATCTTTTATTATTTCATCATTTATTACTTTTTATTATTTCATCTTTGTTATTGGATTTTATTTACACTTTTCACCATTAGCATTACTATCATTTTTATTAAATATTATCATTGTCATCATTATTAATATTATTGTTATTATATTTTTCATTAATAATATCATTATTATCTTTTTATTATTATTAATGTTTTATTATCATTATTTTAATTACTATTATTAAGCTTTTTCATCATTTTTATTATTATCATCATCTTCATTATTATTCTCATTACCATTTTTATTTATTTTCATTACTATTATTACCATTATCCTTATTATTATTATTATTATTATTATTATTATTATTATTATTATTATTATTATTATTATTATTATTATTATTTATTCATTATTTATCTTTTATTTTAAAACAAAAAAATACAAAAAAAGGGGAGGTCGCACTGCGAAGTGACCTTCGCACTGCGACCCCTGCGAATTTTCTGCAGATTTTTAATTCTTTGAATTTTCTTGCTTTTGTTTTCATTTTAACTATTGTTATTACTCTCTATCATTGTTATTATTATTGTTATTGCCAATTGTGGCTGATTTAATGCAGCAAAGCAAGATCAAAGGTGTGAAATTAAAGGTAAAGGTAAGAAGGATTTTCTTCCAACCTAACATGTGCTCAATCAAATTGGCTGCCCTTGGTCAGCTCTTGTCCCTCCCAATTGACCTATCATCCAACCTGAGCTTGCCAGCCAGCTGCTTGATCCCTTTCCTTCCTTATTTCTCCACCAAAACCAGTCAAACTTAAGTGGTTTTGCTTGCAAAAAAGCTGTTTGGTGTGCCCTGTTTTCAGCTGGATTTCTCCTCCCACACACCAGCCCACATGCTCATTTTGCTTCCCCCAATCCCTCTGTACATGGCAGTACACGTTTTCATTGCTTGGCCTTCCAAGATTGCAAGGATTGATCCCAAGAATCACACCTTTTCAAGCTGCCCTGTTTTTCAGTTTTTTTCATCATTACCTTCTAGAATCAGCTGCATTTGTGGCTGAAATCAGTCAAGGTCTTGCCCCTTGGCACAAGGTAAAGCAACTTCTATCCTTTAGCATTAAATGCAAAGTGATTTAGCCTGGATTTAGCCCACAAACCAGCTAGGTTCTAGGATTTTGTTCATCATTGCATAGATTTGCATTTTGGCCTATAAAAGGAATGCCAAGGCCCAACAATTATAACAGCTTGACACAATTGAAAAACCAGAAAAACAGCCATATACACACACAATACACACGAAATTTACACCAAAAATCCATTGCATTGCAGCAGCAAAACAGTTCATACCCAAAGCAAAACCAATTAGAGTTCATTGTTCATAACCTCTAATCAATCAAGCAAGCCACTTCCAACCTCTTGCACAAGCATTGCTAGGAGTTCTGTAAGTATCCTATAATCTTTGTCTTTCATTTTGTTTGCTGTTTGCATCATTTATCTTGTTCAATTTCATTTTGTGCACAAAAACCCCTTTTGAAACTCAAAAGGGATCTCAAAGTGACCAAGCCTTAAAACTGAGTTGTTAGACTCCTTTTCATCCAAATTTGCAAAGCTTTTTAACCCCCTTTAGGTTCTGAAGCTTGCTCAGGAGCAGTTTCTGAACTTTTGTTCAGAAACAGCTTCTGAGTTCAAAATTTCGCATACTTCGCAGAGCAAAGTATGTTCGCAGTGCGACCACATCAGAACCTGACTTCGCAGAGCCAAGTTCTGGTTGTTCTGCGAAGTATGTGAAACTCAGAACATGAATCAGGCTTCCAAATGCCAAATTTTTGGGGTTCCAACCCTTGATTCAGAACCTAAAGAGGCTTAAAATGCATTTTTGTTCAAACACATCAAAAATCATGCACAACTTTGGAAATTTTACAAGTTCGTGCATTTAATTTTGAGTAACTTGTGAAACAAGTTATGTCCTTAAATTTTTAACATCAAGCTTGAGCAATAAGCTAAGTTCTTTATTTTCAAAAACAAAACTTGAACAACAATGTTGTTCATGATTTTCAATCCAAACATGAACTTGAGCCGAGCTTGCTCACTCTTTTAAACCAAACTCAAATCGAGCCGAACTTGTACATTTTCCAAAATTTATGCATGTTTTATGATTTTTATCCATCTTTAAAACTTGAACAAACACTTGTTCTTGAGTTTCGATAACTTAAGCAACAAGTGATGTTCATGATTTTCAATAAACTCGAACAACAAATTTGTTCGTAATTCCTTTTTACAACTTTTCTTTAAGTTTCCCAACCTAGTGTTTTGTTCCTTCGAGATTCCTTTGATTTTCAACAAAACAAAACTTGAATGAAAAGGGAATGGCTTGACGTATGTCTCCCCAAACCTCGGTTGCACGAATGTGTGACGTATGTCTCGTCTTTCGGGCAATCATCATTCCACCTTTGACTCGTCTAGCACGCTCAACCTTCCTTTGGTCCCTCGTGGCCATTTTTAACCTTTTCTTGGCCCTCGTGGTCAATCCGAACCTTTCGCGCCTTTGCGCGTTTATTTTCAAACTTTTTACGCCTCTGTGCGTCTGTCTTTTATCTTTAAACTTTTTACGCCTCTGTGCGTCTGTCTTTTATCTTTAAACTTTTTACAGCCTCCGTGCGTCTGTCTTTTATTTTAAAACATTTTACGCCTTGCGCGAGTTTATCGCCTTAACGTGCGTTCGTCTCTTTATCATTTAAACATTTTACGCCTCTGTGCGTCGTCAAATCTTTTTTAATTAAAACGAACCAACATACAAACTTTTTCTACCAGAGAACTACGTACGCTTTGAATTCTCCGACTACCGGGAGATACGTAGGAGCAGGATCGACATCTTGTCAAGCCCATTAATAAAAAACTTTCTTTTCTTTCCCCTTCGTTTGTTTTTATCTCTTTTTTTCCCTTTTATATCATATGTTCTTTTTCCCTTTTTTATATGTTCAAACACGCAAGTAAAACTTTCGAAACATTTTAAGCCTAAGCCGACTAAGAGGTTCCCGTTGAGTACAACGGATGTGAGGGGTGCTAATACCTTCCCCTCGCATAATCGACTTTCGAACCTAAAATCTCTTTTTCAAAGGTAATTTCGAACTTTTTTCCTTTTCTCCCCGAAAAATCAAAAGTTCAGTCGTGATTTAACATTAGTGATTCAACGCTTCCCAATAGCTTTGTCGCGTCGAATTTCGGATATCAAGCTATTGGGAAGCGTTGAATCACTAATTTTAAATCACGACTGAACTTTTAATTTTTCGGGGAAAAGGAAAAAAGTTCGAAATTACCTTGAAAAAGATTTTAGGTTCGAAAGTCGATTATGCGAGGGGAAGGTATTAGCACCCCTCACATCCGTTGTACTCAACGGGAACCTCTTAGTTAACTTAGGCTTAAAATGTTTTTGACGTTTTGCTTGCGCTTTTAAACATATATAAAAAAAGGAAAAAAAGAAAATATAATGTGAAGTGAAGAAAGAGATAAAAACAAACGAAAGGAAAAAAAGAAATGTTTTTTATTAATGGGCTTGACAAGATGTCGATCTTGCTCCTACGTATCTACCGGTAGTCGGAGAATTCAAAGCGTACGTAGTTCTTTGTTTAGAAAAAATTTGTTTGTTGGTTCGTTTTAATTAAAAAGATTTGAAAACGCACAAAGGCGTAAAACGTTTAAATGATAAAGGAGACAAGCGCACATTAAGGCGATAAACTCGCACAAGGCGTAAAAAGACGAACGCACATTAAGGCGATAAACTCGCACAAGGTGTAAAAAGACGAACGCACATCAAGGCGATAAACTCGCACAAGGCGTAAAAAGACGGACGCACATTAAGGCGATAAACTCGCACAAGGCGTAAAAGTTGAAAGAAACGCGCAAAGGCACGAAAAGTTCGGATTGACCACAAGGGCCAAAATTGGTGAGTTGGATTTGTTTTATGCTTCGTTTTGAAAATAGAATGACGATTGTCCGAGCAACGAGACATACGTCAAGCATTCGTACAACCGGGGAAATGGAGAGACATACGTCAAACCACCCTTTTTCATTCAAGTTTTGTTTGAATTTGAGAAAACGTATTTTTGGGGAAGCTAGAAAAGAATGACGATCGTCTAAGCAACGAGACATACGTCAAGTGTTTATCCAATCGGGGAAAGGAGAGACATACGTCAAACCACCCTTTTTCATTCAAGTTTTGCTTGAATTTTAAGAAATCCCAAAAGGGCAAAGCACTTAGTCAAAAAATTTATGAAACTTTTAAAACTCAAATTAGTTGTTGCAACTTATGAACAAGTGTTGTTCAAGTTATTGAAACAAGAAAGAAAATGTTTTTGTTGTTTTTATTGATTTGGAAGGACAAGGTCCTTTGCCTACATACTCGAATGGGATCAAAACCATGTAGATCGGGGTAAAAAAGCCGAGTGATTAGTTATGTTGATTTTAAAGTTTGAAAATGTTTGTGAAAGATAAAATGAGCCAAAGTGGCGAGTGAGTGAAGTTTGATTGATTTTAATTGCAAAAATAAAGTCTAATATGATTAAGATTGATTGAAGTTTGATTAAAAGAAAGTTGCTTGGTTTGAAATCCAAGGCTT
This sequence comes from Medicago ruthenica, assembly GCA_018208015.1. NCBI lineage: Eukaryota > Viridiplantae > Streptophyta > Magnoliopsida > Fabales > Fabaceae > Medicago > Medicago ruthenica. The sequence continues at coordinate 54,443,404 of CM031378.1, forward strand.
TGTTAATGAAGAATATTTTTGATGAAGTTTTTGAATATTTGAAATGTTTTTGATTTTTATGTTTTTTTTCTTGGAGTTAAAAAGAAATTAAGTGTGATAAAATAAACTAAACGCGAGGGAATTAAAAACGATGTTGGATCAAAATGAAAAATCCTATTTTTCTTGGATTATGAATTAAACTATGAAAAATGAAAAAATAATGCAATGCATATTTATATTTATTGTTCCTAAATATATATATTCAAATGACAAAAAAATGAATGCAAAGATAAAATGATCACATAAAAATAAAATAAAATGCATGAGATGATGTGATAAATAAATAAATAAGATGTTAAAAAACGAAAAAAAACAATAAAAAGGAAATAATAATAAAAGGAAATATAATTGCAAAGAAAAAATAAAATAAATAAACACGGAGGTGCAAAAAGTAAACTGGGGGGTGCAAGAAGTGAGAAACAGATCAGATTAAAAAAAACATGCCCAAAATGCATTGGGCCAGCGTGATTTGATCTGGGCCGTCTGATTAATCAGAGGGCCCTGATCTGATCACAAGGGGAAAAGGCCAAAGCCGTATGATCTAAATCAGATGGTCTGAGGAGCGAGGGTGTACGCTAACGCGTACACCCACGCACACTGAATCAGGGAGGGGTATATATACCCATTCCCTTCACATTTTTCTTCATTTCCCATTTTCTTTCTCTCACTTCTCCCTCTCTCTAAAACCGTTTTCTCTCATCTCTCTCCCCTCTCCCATCTAGCCTGGCCGCCGGTGAGTTTCCGGCGTGGTGGCCGCCGGCCTAGGTGGCGGCGCCACCGCGCCGGAGAGAAAAAACTCTTTTTTTTCAAAAAAAACCCGTTTTTCCCATATCCTTTTCCTTCCTCTTCCTCAATCCGAACTTATTTTTCCCAAAATCTCCCCAAAATAGTCTAGATCTAGGTTTTAAAAAAAAAGCAAAAGACTACCTTTTTTTCTTTGTTTTGATTCGGTTCCGCTGTGTGTGTTGCTTCGTGTGTTGGGTGCGTTGTGTTATAGTTTTGTGTGTGTTTTTGTGGTGGTGTGCGCGTGTGTTTGTGTGTGTGCTGGGTTTGTTTTCGCTGGCCGTGGGTGAGTGTTATGTTAAGGGGCGTGTGTGGTGTAGCTGGGCTGCTGGCCGTGTGATGTGTTGGTGGGTTAGGGTTGTGTGGGTGAGTTTGTTTTTGATGGGTGTGTGTGTTTATGTGGCTGTTGGGTTGTGTTGCGTTTTTTTTGCTGTGTCGTGTGATGTTGTTTTGGGGGCTGAGTTTGTGGGTTGCTAGAGGAGGAGGGGAAACGTGTGTGTTGTGTTTTTGGGTGGCTTATGTTGCTGGAAAAAATCCTCTTTTCTGATTCATATTTTTTTTCTCTTTTTTGAGTTTTTTGGTCTCTGTTATATAGACAAATTAAGTTGTTTTTGTTGACTCAAAAGCTTAACTTGAAAAGCTGTATTCTGCAGATTTTGGCCAAGATTTTTGGCAAACATTAATGGGGAAGTGACCTGGTGTGGTTTTTGGTGCAAATTTGTGAGGATTTTGGAAGATTTTGACAGAAACTCAATGATGAAAAAATCCCAGCAAAGGGGCGCTGCAGGCAGTGTTTTTTTGTTGACTTTGGACCAAAAAAAAATGATAATAATAATAATAGTAATAAATAATAATAATGATAATAAAAAAGGAAATAATAAATGGTGATAATAGTAATAATAAAAATGAAATCAATGACAATAAATAATAAAAACTGCAATTAAAAGTAAAGATAAAAAGTAATAAAAATAAAAAAAATAAACGAGATAAAAAAATGACATGAGGTATTTTAAAATACCTCCCTGCCGAAATTTCGTCTGAAACGACGAAAATTCTCGGCTTTAAAAATGAGTAAAACGAGACGAAAATGGGTCAAAAAATGGGGTATGACAGATGCCCCTATTTAAGTTTCTTCGTTACGGAGATTTAAAAGTGAAATTTTGATTCGACGGGTCGAAGAAACTTAAATACAGAGTACACCATTTTTGACCAATTTTGACAGTAAAATGTTATGGATGCGATGCCATGTATGCAATGTTATGAATGCTTGCGATGCAAGTATGAATGCAAGACGGCAAAGATGACCTGATTGGGGATAAAAAGAGACAAAGGGATACCCGGGTTCGTTAAAGAAACGGGATCCGACTCTACTGGGGGTAGCGTTCCACTGGGAAAAAAAAGTTAGCTACTCGGGTTATTGCCGAACTGTTCACTGGGGAGAGTGGGCAATTAACCACGGGAACCAAAAAGGGTAAAATGTCAGCTGTTCGGGTTAAATTCCGAACTGCCACTGACGACAAGGAATGAATGTAAAGGTCAGCTGTTCGGGTTGTTGCCGAACTGTTCACTGACGACAGGAATAAAAGAAATGTCAACTGTTCGGGTTGTTTACCGAACTGTTCATTGACGACCGGAAATAAAAAGAAATGTCAACTGTCCGGGTTGTTTACCGAACTGTTCATTGACGACCGGAAATAAAAAGAAATGTCAACTGTCCGGGTTGGTTACCGAACTGTTCATTGATGACCGGAAATAAAAAGGAATGTCAACTGTCCGGGTTGTTTACCGAACTGTTCATTGACGACAGGAAATAACAAGAAATGTCAACTGTCCGGGTTGTTTACCGAACTGTTCATTGACGACCGGAAATAAAAAGAAATGTCAACTGTTCGGGTTGGTTACCGAACTGTTCATTGATGACAGGAAATAAAAAGAAATGTCAACTGTACGGGTTGTTTACCGAGCTGTTCATTGACGACCGGAAATAAAAAGAAATGTCAACTGTTCGGGTTGGTTACCGAACTGTTCATTGACGACAGGAAATAAAAGAAATGTCAACTGTCCGGGTTGTTTACCGAACTGTTCATTGACGACAAAAGAAATGTCAACTGTCCGGGTTGTTTACCGAACTGTTCATTGACGACAGGAAATAAATGTCAACTGTTCGGGTTGGTTACCGAACTGTTCATTGACGACAAAAAGAAATGTCAACTGTCCGGGTTGTTTACCGAACTGTTCATTGACGACAAAAAGAAATGTCAACTGTCCGGGTTGTTTACCGAACTGTTCATTGACGACAGGAAATAAATGTCAACTGTCCGGGTTGTTTACCGAACTGTTCATTGACGACAAAAAGAAATGTCAACTGTCCGGGTTGTTTACCGAACTGTTCATTGACGACAAAAAGAAATGTCAACTGTCCGGGTTGTTTACCGAACTGTTCATTGACGACAGGAAATAAATGTCAACTGTTCGGGTTGGTTACCGAACTGTTCATTGACGACAAAAAGAAATGTCAACTGTCCGGGTTGTTTACCGAACTGTTCATTGACGACAAAAAGAAATGTCAACTGTCCGGGTTGTTTACCGAACTGTTCATTGACGACAGGAAAGAAATGTCAACTGTTCGGGTTGTTACCGAACTGTTCATTGACGACATTGGGGATGCGGCTGACAAGCCGTTCCTTACAGAATTGCCCCTTCAATTGGGGAGAAAGGATGCACAAGCTGTCCATTAAAGAACTTGCCACTTGGCACCACACTGGGGAATACGCACAAGCTGTTCATTAAAGAACTGCCACTTGGCATAAAGACATGATAAAAAGATGCGCAAGCTGTTTGTTTGAACTGCCACTTGGCATAAAAGGTGACATCTCTAGACCAGACAAACTGGGGATGACACTTGGGGAAAAGGAGTTCACGAATTGTTCACGATTTATTGGTGAGACTCGGGGTGGTTAGAGCAACCGTGAATGATATTGTAGTATGTTGTATGCATAAATGTACGTATGCATGAATGTATGAATGTGTGAATGTACGAACGTACAAATATATGAATGCATGACTTTCACTGGGAATGTTGTGTGAAAGATTGACTTGTACCGGGGATACACAAATTGTTCATTAAAGAACTGCCCCTTGGTACAAGAATATGATGAAAGGTGCACAAGCTGTTCGTTAAAGAACTACCACTTGGCATAGAAAAAAGGGGGAGTGACATCACTAGACCAGACAGACTGGGGATGGCACTCGACTGTTTTGATTTATTGCATGACCGACAACTTGGTAAAACAAGATTTAGACCGGTAAAATGAAAAGTGGACCGACGTCGCATTGCAAACACTCGGTAATCTTTGATGGGGATGATGTCACAGGGAATACATCCAAAATGTTGACGGGGTAAAGCCGTAACCATTGATGAGGAACACATACCTCATGGGGAAATGGTTACTTCACTGGGGAATCGTGCTAATCCGCTGGGGAAAAGAACTGGTGATTCCGCCGGGAATGCTTATGTTTTGTTTGGATGCCGAGCGAGGTCGGGCTTTGGTTGTGTTTGGATGCCGAGCGAGGTCGGGCTTTGATTGGGGTGCCGAGCGAGGTCGGGCTTTGGTTGGATGCCGAGCGAGGTCGGGCTTTGGTTGGATGTCGAGCAAGGTCGGGCTTTGGTTGGATGCCGAGCGAGGTCGGGCTTTGGTTGGATGCCGAGCGAGGTCGGGCTTTGGTTGTGGTGGTGCCAATAATGATTGGACTTTTGGGGTTGAGACTCCACTGGGGGATGCCAATAAAATTGGGCTTTGGTTGTGACCTCGCTGGGGGTATAAGGATCATTTTGGAAGCATGATCGATATCCAGCCTTAGATGCCAATGGTGGTTGGGCTTTTGTGAGTAGGTGCCAATGACAATTGGGCTTTTGATTGTTTTGGACAAAGGTTGACTTCCTGGGGAGTTTGTTAATCCACTGGGGATTGTGCTAATCCGCTGGGGATTATGATTGAATGCCGAGCAAGGTCGGGTTTTGATCATGATTGGATGCCGAGCGAGGTCGGGCTTTGATTGTAATGGGATGCCGAGCGAGGTCGGGCTTTGATTGTGTTTGGATGCCGAGCGAGGTCGGGCTTTGATTGTGTTTGGATGCCGAGCGAGGTCGGGCTTTGATTGTAATGTGGGTGCCGAGTGAGGTCGGGCTTTGATTGTAATGGGATGCCGAGCGAGGTCGGGCTTTGATTGTGTTTGGATGCCGAGCGAGGTCGGGCTTTGATTGTAATGGGATGCCGAGCGAGGTCGGGCTTCTTATGGGAGATGGTGAGGAATGCCAATGACGATTGGGCTTAATGTGAAATTGTAGTTGTGATCGCCAATGACAATTGGGCTTTGCTTGTGATTAGGTGCCAAACATGGTTGGGCTTTTTGGACGATTGTGTACCGAGCATGGTCGGGATTTGTGAATGGTTGGGCGCCAAGCACGGTTGGGCTTTGGTTTGATATTGTGGGTGCCAATGAGAATTGGGCTTTTGTTGGTAATGAGGATTGGTCGGAAATTCCCGAATGCATGATTCCTTTGAGATTTGCACATGCAATTTTGATGTTCCCATTAATCCCAGATTGCACTAAAAATTTGAAACAATACCAAACACAAAATTTATCGTACAACTCAAGTTAATAATATGTTTATCAATGAACCAACATATCACTCATTTAAGTTAAACAAATTGAATATTAATTGTGGGGGTATTGAACACTCATCCGGCAAGTTTGCTAACATTCCGATCGAGTTATGTGTCCATCTAATCATTGTTTCTAAAAGCACGAAAGCATTGATCACAAGGTCTTCGAGGGTTGTAATTTGGCTTGGTTACAAAAGAAATGTCATATGTGGGGAAATTGAATTCAAATGGCCAAGCAAGAGGAACATTCTTTCTAAATTACACCCTTCCTCCTTTATTCAATCACAACTCTTGGTGATTTACAAATGTTTTTCTTTGATCCTCGACAACTTTTTGATTTAGAGATTTTCTCTTTTTCTCTTTTTTATTTTTCTTTTCTTTCTTTTTTTTTTTGTTCTTGTTGTCCAGATCAATTTAAAAAATTCACCATTTCTTGACATTCAGAACCTCCTTTTTTCCAACTTAATCAAAGATGATACCCTAATTGAATGTTCCTTCCTCTTTCGGCAAAGGACAATAATCATGAAGGTTAAGGGTTCAAAAATGAAAGAAAATTTATCAAAATTCAATGATGATTTAACTATGAACTGAAATTTTTTACAAACTCCGGCAATTTCATTAAGCAATTGAGCTTATGAAAGTTGGCAGTTCATAGTTAATGATTCTGATTCATTAGGCTCAAAGGGGTTAACAAATGCTCACTTCTCACAGGGTGGGCTATTTGTGGTCAAGTGTTTTCACTCATTTTCAAAAAATGCCTTGATCCTATCAATGCTTTCGTACAATCTAAAACAACGCTCAGATTTAACATAACAAAATCGAGTTTAAACAAAAAATGCCGGTCTCCTGCATATATATAATGATTTTGAGGATTCCTCACATTTTGGCTGGTTCTAAATGGATCACCGAATAAACACATTAAAAACGCAAGTTGCATGATATAACTTTTGTACTAAGTACGTATTCTCCTTTCAAGTTTAATCATGGAAAAAAACAGGAAACATGTATCTTAGCTTTGCGCAAATTAATCAAATTTTATCACTACCATGCATTTGTGGTTGAATCATTGGATCAATCCATATGATGTGATTGGTTGCCGATCAAGGTCGGGCTTTGATTGTGGATTGTGCCAATGATGATTGGACTTTTGTTAATTGGGGAAAAGGCCGCAGTAGCCTGGGGGAAGGTAACCTCGGGTTGAGGTACCGAAATCTCTTGAAGAGTAGTGGGAATGGGGATGAATTCCTCACCAAAGCCGAATGGCATGCTCCATGTACAAACGGGGGAATAGTTGCCCCTTGTTATATGTGTGGTTTGCTTTGGGACGACGAGCCACTTTTTCTTGACGGTGATGTAGTGTTGCGAATAAAATGCGAACACTGACGACTCAATTCGAATTGTAAGAAATCCTTATGATAAGAAGGGAAATGAGTTTTGGACTCGAAGATGGACGTATGCATGATAATGAATGATGTTAATGTAAATGCATGAAAAAATTTATTTTATCTTGCTTTGTAGGAAATTAAAAGTGTGCAATTAATATTAGCGATTAGAAATATTAAAGGCCAAGAAATTAACATTGTCCAAAATATATTTATTTGATTGAATAACATTGAGATTACAAAGGGTAATTAATGCTAATACAATCAAATAGCTGCTCGCTTTTCGGCCTTGTCCATTTCCTCCCTATAGAAGTCTATAGTGTCCTTGCAGAACTTCATGAATGTCTTGACCTTCTTAGGGACGTCAAAGTATGGCATGACCATCTCGGCCTTTGCTAGTTTCTTCGGAAGTTTGGCGATGACCAAGTTGGAGAACGCGACCAATCTTGTGAAGTCTTCACTTAATCGGGTGGCGTCTTGCCATACAAATTCGATCACTTCCTTGCGCTGAGCTAGCTGGATGTTTGCGCTTCTAATCTCATCAAGGAGTCGTGCAATATGGTTTCCATGCTCTCTTGCAATCTTGTCGAAGTACTCTTCAAATTTCTTGATGTCCGCTTCGAGATGATTGCATTGTAGCTTCCCTTGATGAGAAAGGCCTTCATATTTTTGCCGTTGGACGCGTTCGGCTTGGAGCTGCTCTTTGTAGTCCTTGACGACTACTTGGAGTTGTTGATCTTTCTCTTGAAATTTCAACCTCCACTTCTTTTGAGCTTCGATGGCTAGCTCGCCGAATTTTTTGAGTTCTTGGTTGGAATGCAAGACTCTTTCCAACTCCTCGTCCTTGGCTATAAGGTTGGCATCCGCACTAACCAAACCACCTCCGATCCAATCTCTCTTCCCCTCGGAGATTTTTAAACGTTTTTCGCACATTAGGAGAGAATTTGTCGCTTCATCACGATCTCTCTTCATCCTTGTGGTTTCTCCTAAAGCTTGGAGGTGCTTTAATTCTAGTTCCCCATTTTTGTTTTGGAGTTCTCGAATTTTAGCTTTGAGTTCCTCCACTTCTTTGTTGGGAATGGTTGTGATCGGCTTAGGTGTATGAGGTTTAGGAGGGCATATGACCGCAAAGGGTAACTTGATTGTTTTAACCCTCTCCTTCACCCATTGAGTATATAAAGGCTTGGCCACGCAATTCCTCTTGCCAACTTTTCCTTTGTGCACTTGATTCCAAGCTCCTCGGATTCTTTCTAGCAAGGCCGGGTCTTGATCTCCTTCTCTTAGAAAGAAAGGTTCTAACAAGAGATCATCGGGTTTGTCCTCCATTGGATAGCCTAGCTGGCGGAGGGAGAGGACCGGATTGTATTTAATGCATCCTTTAGTACCAATGAGGAGTACATTGGGGAAATCCCCGCAACTAAGGATAACCTCCGGATCCTCTAAATTCGGAGAAAACCAATGGATATCTTTCTCGGTGAGAGCTAACATCCTTTGCGACCATTTGAGCTTGGCCCGATTCTCCACAAAGTCCCGGCTTCTTGGCATATGAGATATTAACCACATGTGCACTAAAGGGGTGCAGCAAGAAATTATGCCTCCCTTCCCTTTTTCATGCCTAGCATGAAGAGAGTGATAGAAATCCGCTAGAAGTGTAGGCACGGGATTCTTAGTCAAGAATACGCCTATAGCCGGGAGATCTATGACATTTTCCATATTAGGGAACAAAACTAGCCCGTATATCAAAAGAGCTAGGATTGCGTTGAATGCTTCTCCCTCTTTGTTGGCCAATGAGCTTCGAGCCTTAGCCTCCAAAAATTTCCTCGTAAAACCCTTGGTATTTCCTCTAATTTCCAAGTGTGGTGCTATTTCTTGGATACCAAGGTGCAAAGATTCGGTGATGGCCTCCAAAGTAGGATCCTCTTTTAAACCGAGGTAAGGTCCATGACCTTTCAAATTGCATCCCGAAATCCTCTCAAATTTTTCCAAGGTTGGGGCTAATTGGAAGTCTTGGAAAGTGAAGCATCGGAGAGGCGGATCAAAGAATTGAGCCAAAGTGGTTAAGGCCATGGAATCTATCTTCACGGGCAAAAGATCAAGTATCAAACCATAGTTTGCTTCAAAGTTACTCTTGTCGACCAAAGAGAGCCGTTGGCTCAAAGCTAGCAAGCTTTCCACTTTAGGAATTTTGACTTTGAAAGGAAATGTGTTTCTTTTTCCGGAAGCCATATTTCTTTTTGCCAATTTTTGATTGCCTTTTAATTTCCTATAAAGCAAAATGATATGAAAGATTATTTTCCATGAATGCAAATGTATGGTATGCATAGGTATGATATGTATGTTCAAAATTTCCCCCATCCTCACGTGTAGGCTCTAAAGATGAGATTTTCTAAAAAGGTCCCTAGAGTCACGGACCTCACATGGAACTATTGTCGTCAATTGCAAATACTCGCAAGACCTCAATATATTCCAAGTGAAATCTCCTCTAGGCGGGGTTTTCGCATCTTCCCTACGAGACGTACGTCAAGAGGATTTCCGCTACGCAACCACCATCCTATCTTAATTTTCTCTCAAGCTCGGGTAGAGAGCCTCACACGTCCGGCATTAACCCGAACAATGTGGAGTAACATCGCTCAAGTAACACCACAATATATATAATATGAATATAAAGCAATATGAAACATATACATATAAAGCGAGAAAAGATAAACAAATAATGATAATAAGGCATAAGCGTGCAAGCAAAACAAAAGCATTTTAGCATAAACGTTAACTAGGATAGGCTTGACTCGCCATACACAAAAACAAAGTGTTTAAGTGTCTCTCAACATCCCCAGTGAAGTCGCCATTTTTGTCGCGTCGAATTTCGGATATCAAGCTATTGGGAAGCATTGAATCACTAATTTTAAATCACGACTGAACTTTTAATTTTTCAGGGAAAAGGAAAAAAGTTCGAAATTACCTTGAAAAAGATTTTAGGTTCGAAAGTCGATTATGCGAGGGGAAGGTATTAGAACCCCTCACATCCGTTGTACCCAACGGGAACCTCTTAGTTAACTTAGGCTTAAAATGTTTTTGACGTTTTGCTTGCGCTTTTAAACATATATAAAAAAAGGAAAAAAAGAAAATATAATGTGAAGTGAAGAAAGAGATAAAAACAAACAAAAGGAAAAAAAGAAAGGTTTTTTATTAATGGGCTTGACAAGATGTCGATCTTGCTCCTACGTATCTCCCGGTAGTCGGAGAATTCAAAGCGTACGTGTGCGCACCTCGTTTTAAAAAATGCGCAAATCCTCCGAGGACGTCCTCGAACGCTCGGAGGGCCTTTGTGAAGTCGCCACCAAAGTTTTTGTGTAAAGGGAACGTTGATAAACCCTTATGTTTTTTTTGAAAGGGAAACGATAATAAAACCCTTGACGATGAGGAAAAGGACTGGTCATCGTAACCATTGTTGGGTTCGGGAGTCGATTACGCAAGGAGAAGGTATTAGGACCCCTCACGTCCGTTGTACTCAACTGGAACCTTCTATTTGGCTAAAGCTTAAATTGTTTTTAAATGTTTTGCGCGCATGCTTATCTATGTCAAAAGAAAATATACTAAAGGGGGGGGGGGGGGAAAGAGATAAAAACAAACGAAAGGAAAAAAGTTTTTTATTATTGCGCTTGACAAGATGTCGATCTTGCTCCTACGTATCTCCCGGTAGTCGGAGAATTCAAAGCATACGTAGTTCTTTGGTAGAAAAACTTACATATGTTGGTTAATTTTAAATGGACGATGTTTTAACTGAATTCTTGCGATTCAACGTAGCTTGTATGCTCGCGCTCGGGAGACTTATTAAGCGTATAGCTTGTATGCTCGCGCTTGGGAGACTTATTAAGCGTTTGTTCACGAATCGCGCTAGAATTGTTAAAAGGTACATCCGTTGGGTAAAAAGGGTTGAGTTGGTCGCTATGGGACCAAAAAGGGTGCAATGGACTCAAACGAGTCAATCATTGACCGAGGGGACTCCAACGAGTCGAGGGATTGTTCGATTGATCCACTGGGATCAAGAACATGTACAATGGACTCAGGCGAGTCGAACATTGACCGAGTGACTTAAACAAGTCGAGGGATCGAATCTAGTGGCCACGGGGGACCAAAAGGTTCGGATTGACCGCAAGGGGCCAAGATTTGGTTTGGTTATGGTTGAATACGTTGAAAAAAGGAATGACGATTGTCCGAACGACGAGACATACGTCACGCATTCGTACAATCGGGGCAATGGAGAGACATACGTCACACCATCCCTTTTTCATTCAAGTTTTTGGGTAGAATTCTTTTAGAAATCCCAAAGTATATCAAAACATTTGGTTTGGAACCCAAAGTGAAGAGATTTTAGCAAATTGTTAGAAAACGCACAAGTTCGGCTCATTTTGCGAACAAATTTTGAAAAGCGAACAAATTCGGCGTATGTTCATGTTTGAGTTTTGAAAATCATGAACAATATTTATTGCTCAAGTTTGGATTTGAAATGATGAACATAGCTGGTTTGTTCATGTTGTTTTGAAAGTTTTGGGAACATAACTTGTTTTGCAAGTTATCCACAAAGTGTCACCCGAACTTGCGAATTTTCCAATATTATGCAAAATCCTTGAACTGGTTTGAAAAAACATGGGTTTAAAAACTCTTAGGTTCTGAGCTCTTGGGCTAGAACCTCAAAAATTGCCCATTTGGGCATCTAAACTCAGATTCTGAGTTCTGTCATGGTCGCACTGCGACCATGACTTCGCACTGCGAACAATGCGGATTTTTGAGTTCAGAAGCTGTTTCTGAACTTTTGTTCAGAAACAACTTCTGAACACACTCAGGACCTTTTAGGAGGGTGAAAAACTTTGAGTTTTTGGGATGAAAAAGGCTGGACAAGCCAGTTTTGATGTTTTGAAAACCTTGGGATTTCTTTGAAATTCAAAAGGGGTTTTTGAGAACCAAGTGGTTTTGGGCAAAAATTGCTATGCAAACACAATTGTAAATGCAAGATCAGTACTTAGAATACTTACAGAGATCCTTAGCAAAGCTCCAGCTGCAATGGATTTGAATTGGTTGAAGGTTCTTGCAAAGGTTTTGAATGTTGGTAATGAGCAATGAACTTTGTGAGGCTTTGTGTTGGAATTGGTTTTGCTAGTGCCTTGCTAGTTTTCTGGTTGTTTGTAAGTGTTTCAAGTGTTTATGAGTAGTGTTTTCTGGTTAGAATAATGCTCTTGAATGCTGTATGTATTGATGCATTTACCCTTGCCTTGCATCTCTATTTATAGGCCAAAATGCAATCTCTAGTAATGATGGAAAATCCATAGATCCTAGCTGATTTGTGGGCTAATTTCAGGCTATTTGGCTTTGCATTTAATGCTAATGGATAGAGGCAACTTTGCCTTGTGCCAAGGGTTAAGTCTTTGACTGATTTCAGCCACAAAATCAAAGGTTTTAGGATAGTAATGATGAGAAACATGGCTGAATTGCAATTGGCCAAACTTGGGGATCAATCCTTGCAATCTCAATGGTTGATCAATAAAAACGTGCACTGTGATGTGCAGAGACTGGGGGATGAAAAAGGCTACCTATGGCTGGTGTGAGAGGGTGAAAAGCTGCTGCAAAACAGGGTAGGCACTCATGGCTTTTTCAAGTGAAAAAATCCAGCTGGTTTGACTGGTTTTGGGGGAACAAGCTGGAGGAAAGTCATCAAGCAGGTGGCTGGCAACCTTGGGGTGGTTAACAGGTCACTTGGGAGGGACAAGAGCTGCCCAAGGGCAAGCCCACATGCTTGTCACATGCTAGGTTGGAAGAAAAAGCTTCTAACCTTGACATTAATGGCAAGTTTCTCATTTCTGGTTTTGCTTGGCCCAAATAGCCATGAATGCTGATTAAAATAAATATGGAAATGATGTGCAACAAAATCTGGAATTAAATCAAAGAAACCAGAAATCTGCAGAAAAATCGCAGACTTCGCAGTGCGAAGTGAGCTTCGCAGTGCGAAGTCTTCATTTTTGAAATGTTGACTTTTCTGTTGACTTTTGTTGACTTTGACCTTTTCTCCCTCTTTGATTTTTTTTTATTTTTTTGTTTTAAAAGGCTTAGGACAAAATTGGGGTACTACAGCTGCCCCTACTTAATTGTGTCTTTGCATAGAGTGTGTGAGTGCCGAGGGCATCTCATGAACTCTTTGCGAAGATCAATTAAGTAAAAGAAGGACCCGAATTTTGTCCTTCGCGGAATGCAAATGCAATGTTTTGAAAAGGTTGATCGTATCCAGCCGCTAACACTGGAGGTAGATCCACTAGGGATGAAGGTAATCGTATCCAGCCGCTTACACTGAAGGTAGATTCCTGAGGATGGGTGTGATCTTATTCAGCCGCTAACACTGAAGGTCGAAACACTGAGGGAGGTGATCTTATCTAGCCGCTTACACTAGAGGTCGATACCTAAGGATAGGTAATCTTATTCAGCCGCTAACACTGAAGGTCGATTCCTAAACAGGGGAGTGATCTTATTCAGCCGCTAACACTGAAGGTCGAACACTGAGGAAGGTGATCTTATCTAGCCGCTTACACTAGAGGTCGATACCTAAGGATAGGTAATCTTATTCAGCCGCTAACACTGAAGGTCGATTCCTAAACTGGGGAGTGATCTTATTCAGCCGCTAACACTGAAGGTCGAACACTGAGGAAGGTGATCTTATCTAGCCGCTTACACTAGAGGTCGATACCTAAGGATAGGTAATCTTATTCAGCCGCTAACACTGAAGGTCGATTCCTAAACAGGGGAGTGATCTTATTCAGCCGCTAACACTGAAGGTCGAAACACTGAGGAAGGTGATCTTATCTAGCCGCTTACACAAGAGGTCGATACCTAACGGTGAACTGGAATGGTCTTACCCTGAATAGGTGCCCAGTTTTGAGCCGGAAAACATGATTGTATGATGCATGTTATGCTTCATGTCATGCAGTATGATATGCAATGCAATATGATATGAGATAGACTCAATCACGGATTCATGCTGGGGAATTGGTGATAGTTTGCGAAGGAGGTTCACTGGGGAACACTTGCTTAACTGTTGATGGGTGCTGGTGAATATGTGATATCCACTGGAGAATCCTTATTGAGGATGCATGACATGATTTATGAAATGCATATGTATGAATGATTTGTATATGCATGCATGAATGAAATTGACATGATGCATGAATTATGTTATGCATGATATGTGGGATGCTGATTGGGTGCCGAGCAAGGTCGGTCTTGGTTGTGGTTGTGCCAATGATGATTGGACTTCTTTTTTTTTGTTTGGTTGGTTGGTTTGGAAGGACAAGGTCCTTTGCCTACATACCCGAATGGGATCAAAACCGGTGTAGTTCGGGCTTGATGAGACTCCACTGGAGAACGCCAATGAAAATTGTTTTGGTTGGAAATTTGTGAGCAGGCGCCAATGATGATTGGGCTTTGGTTTGCCAATGATTATTGGGCTTTGGTTTGCCAATGAATATTGGACTTTGGTTTGATTGGTTGCCGAGCGAGGTCGGGGTTTTTTTTTATTTTGGTTGCCGAGCGATGTCGGGCTTTTTGATTTTGGTTGCCGAGCGAGGTCGGGCTTTTTGATTTTGGTTGCCGAGCGAGGTCGGGCTTTTTGATTTTGGTTGCCGAGCGAGGTCGGGCTTTTTGATTTTGGTTGCCGAGCGAGGTCGGGCTTTTCGCTTTTGGTGTGATCTCACTGGGGATATAAGGATCATTTTGGAAGCATGATCGATATCCGGCCTTAGTGGATGAAAAAGATGTATGGGGGTGAGCTTTATTTGGGGAAATTTGTTCCTCCGACCCTCGGGATCTTTGCGTTTTACGCGCCGTGAGCTACGCACTAGTTTCTGATGAAGAGCATGAGTCTTAAAATGACTGATGCAGAGCTTCAAGTTTTGAGTCCTCTGATGCAATAACGGGGACCAACGAAATTCTTTTGACATTTAACGTCCAAGTAAAAAACACATTTTTTTTTGTTTTTTATGTTATTCCCATATTTCAATGCATTATTTATCATGAATAAAAACACACTTTATGAGCAAGTAAGGACGCATAACAATGAAAAGGTTTAAAAATGATTTTGATTCAACGAAACTTAGTCCCTTGTATGGGTAACTATTCGTGAAAATGTAATCCCTATAAGAGGTGATTACTGAGATAGAGAAAAAGAAAGAAACAAAAAGGCAAATGAAGATTTGCTTGGGTTTCACGTGCTACTTTCCCTATGACTTCGAAATAACTCGTTTTTGAAAGATGATAATGAGGTTGATTCTTTCCCTCTTGAATTCTGTCCGGACCTCACGTGCCGCAGTCTTTTTTGCCTTTTTTTTTTTTGAAACCCCTAATTTTTACCTGGATCGCTCCTTCGAGTTTTCAGTCCACTGGGGTATATTTCCTTTTTTGATGTCCTTAATTTTTGCCTAGACCGCCTTTTCAGGTTTTCGATCTACCAGGACGCTCTCTATTGCCTAAACCGCCCTTTCAGGTTTTCGATTTAGCAAGCTCTTTTTTTTTGGCATATATATTTTTTTTGACTGCGCCGGAGTTTATTGATAGGGGGATCCTTGTGGATGGGTAATACCTTTTTCAAGCATTAAGTCTTCTTCTCTAAATTCTCGAGAATGAACTTTCTTGTCGAGCTGTCCATGCCACAATGTTGTGAGGTGTTTCTCTTTTATGAGGTTCAGTTGGTCGAACCTTCTTTGTGTTTGTGAATGCCAATGAAAATTGGGCCTTGGTAGTGATTGGATGACAAGCATGGTTTTTTGTGTTTGGTTGCCGAGCAAGGTCGGGCTTTTTTTTTTAATGATTTTTTTTTGGGATGCCGAGCGAGGTCGGGCTTTTTGATGGGATGCCGAGCGAGGTCGGGCTTTTATGATGGGATGCCGAGCAAGGTCGGGCTTTTATGATGGGATGCCGAGCGAGGTCGGGCTTTTATGATGGGATGCCGAGCGAGGTCGGGCTTTTGTTTGATTTTTTTTTTGGATGCCGAGCAAGGTCGGGCTTTTATGATTGTCTTCCGAGCAAGGTCGGGCTTTTTTGTTGGATGTGTGTGTGCCCATGAAAATTGGGCTTTTGTTGGAAATGTGAGGAATGCCAATGACGACTTGGCTTTTTGTGTTTGGGGATGCCAATGAAAATTGGGCTTTGTTTGTTTGGGAATGTGAGGAATGCCAATGGAAATTGTGGGGAGTGCCGTAACGGCAAATGGTTTCTTTCTTTTGATGAGTTGGGCGACCACTTGTTTGGTCATGTTTGCATAGGAAGCTGCTTCGACCCATTTGGTGAAACAGTTGATGGCAACTAGTATGAACTGGTGCCCTTTTGAAGCCTTTGGCTCAATCATTCCAAACATGTCTATGCCCCACATAGAGAATGGTCAGGGTGCTGTCATGACATTCAGAGCTGTTGGTGGCATGTGCCCCTTGTCGGCGTTAATTTGGCACTTGTGATATGTCTTGGCATGGGTTTGGAAGGACTCCTCATGGATTTCTTTGGTGAGCATGACTGCTTCATGTTTATCCACACGTCTGAGTGAGACTATGATTTCTCTTATAGAGTGTGCCCCGGCAGAGGGAGAATTGTGGTGCGATTTTTTTTTAGGGTTCTCTTGGTGAGGTTGTATTACCCTATCCTCTTAATCCCCAAGTCTGGACAATCCTTCAGGAGGTTCAAAATCGTCCTTATTATCATCTTCCGTTTGGTTAATTTGAAGATTGAAGTCATGAGGGATCGTAGCAGTGTTATTTTTGGTGTATGATGATTTTTTTTGTAGGGTTGCGAAAATTTATTTAAGAACAAAAGAAAAACGAACTCTTTTGAACATAAACTGCAACTTTATTAATGACGGAAATGATTTGAAATATGGGGGTCCCATAAAATTAATCATTTGCCTTGGGAAGAGCAAAACGATTGTTTTTTTTTTTTTTTAAAAAAAATACGTTAAATTAACTTGGACAGAGAAAAAATTTCTGGGATTTCGATGGCCTTCCGGTTGCTCAGACCTCATCAGAAACGCCACGGTACACCGGGTCGGGTACTCCTTCTTTGGTGTTTTGCTTGAGGGGATGATGTGAGGGTTTTGCTTTGAAATGCATGTAAATGTATGAATGCAATGAGTATGCAAAAATATGCCCCTTTTTTATGCAATTTTTTTTCATGAATGCAAATGGATGATATGCAGAGGTTTGGTATACGAAGGTTCGAAATTTCCCCCCATCCTCACGTGTAGGCTCTAAAGATGAGATTTCCTAAGAAGAGGTCCCTAGAGTCATAGATCTCACATGGAATTAAGGTTGTCTATGGACATACGTCAACATGACTTCAATTAATTCCACATGAAAATCTCCTCTAAGCGGGGTTGGGCATCCTACCTCACGGACATACGTCAACGCGGGCTTCCGCTCACAACCACCATTCTAACTTAGTTTTCTCTCGAGCTCGGGTAGAGAGCCTCACACGTCCGGCATTAACCCGAACAATGTGGAGTAACATCGCTCAAGTAACATCCCCGCATTTGATATATGATATGAATATAAAGCAATATAAAACAGTTATAAACATAAAGCATGGGAATGACATAAACAAAAGAAATAAAAGCATGCACACAAAAAGAGATAAAAACATTTAGCTTAAAAGCCAAATAGGATAGGCTTGACTCGCTAGTGGGAAAAGGATCCCCAGTGAAGTCGCCAGCTGTGCGCACCTCGTTTTAAAAAACGCGCAAATCCTCCGAGGACGTCCTCGAACGCTCGGAGGGCCTTTGTGAAGTCACCACCAAAGTTTTTGTGTAAAGGGAATGTTGATAAACCCTTTTTTTTTTTGAAAGGGAAACGATAATAAAACCCTTGACGATGAGGAAAAGGACTGGTCATCGTAACCATTGTTGGGTTCGGGAGTCGATTACGCTAGGGGAAGGTATTAGCACCCCTCACGTCCGTTGTACTCAACGGGAACCTTCTATTTGGCTAAAGCTTAAATTGTTTTTAAATGTTTTGCGCGCATGCTTATCTATGTCAAAAGAAAATATACTAAAGGGGGGGGGGAAAGAGATAAAAACAAACGAAAGGAAAAAAGTTTTTTATTATTGCGCTTGACAAGATGTCGATCTTGCTCCTACGTATCTCCCGGTAGTCGGAGAATTCAAAGCATACGTAGTTCTTTGGTAGAAAAACGTACATATGTTGGTTAATTTTAAATGGACGATGTTTTAACCGAATTCTTGCGATTCAACGTAGCTTGTATGCTCGCGCTCAGGAGACTTATTAAGCGTATAGCTTGTATGCTCGCGCTTGGGAGACTTATTAAGCGCTTGTTCACGAATCGCGCTAGAATTGTTAAAAGGTACATCCGTTGGGTAAAAAGGGTTGAGTTGGTCACTATGGGACCAAAAAGGGTGCAATGGACTCAAACGAGTCAATCATTGACCGAGGGGACTCCAACCAGTCGAGGGATTGTTCGATTGATCCACTGGGATCAAGAACGGGTACAATGGACTCGGGCGAGTCGAACATTGACCGAGTGACTTAAACAAGTCGAGGGATCGAATCTAGTGGCCACGGGGGACCAAAAGGTTCGGATTGACCGCAAGGGGCCAAGATTTGGTTTGGTTATGGTTGAATACGTTGAAAAAAGGAATGACGATTGTCCGAACGACGAGACATACGTCACGCATTCGTACAATCGGGGCAATGGAGAGACATACGTCACACCATCCCTTTTTCATTCAAGTTTTTGGGTAGAATTCTTTTAGAAATCCCAAAGTATATCAAAACATTTGGTTTGGAACCCAAAGTGAAGAGATTTTAGCAAATTGTTAGAAAACGCACAAGTTCGGCTCATTTTGCGAACAAATTTTGAAAAGCGAACAAATTCGGCGTATGTTCATGTTTGAGTTTTGAAAATCATGAACAATATTTATTGCTCAAGTTTGGATTTGAAATGATGAACATAGCTGGTTTGTTCATGCTGTTTTGAAAGTTTTGGGAACATAACTTGTTTTGCAAGTTATTCACAAAGTGTCACCCGAACTTGCGAATTTTCCAATATTATGCAAAATCCTTGAACTGGTTTGAAAAAACATGGTTTTAAAAACTCTTAGGTTCTGAGCTCTTGGGCTAGAACCTCAAAAATTGCCCATTTGGGCATCTAAACTCAGATTCTGAGTTCTGTCATGGACGCACTGCGACCATGACTTCGCACTGCGAACAATGCGGATTTTTGAGTTCATAAGCTGTTTCTGAACTTTTGTTCAGAAACAACTTCTGAACACACTCAGGACCTTTTAGGAGGGTGAAAAACTTTGAGTTTTTGGGATGAAAAAGGCTGGACAAGCCAGTTTTGATGTTTTGAAAACCTTGGGATTTCTTTGAAATTCAAAAGGGGTTTTTGAGAACCAAGTGGTTTTGGACAAAAATTGCTATGCAAACACAATTGTAAATGCAAGATCAGTACTTAGAATACTTACAGAGATCCTTAGCAAAGCTCCAGCTGCAATGGATTTGAATTGGTTGAAGGTTCTTGCAAAGGTTTTGAATGTTGGTAATGAGCAATGAACTTTGTGAGGCTTTGTGTTGGAATTGGTTTTGCTAGTGCCTTGCTAGTTTTCTGGTTGTTTGTAAGTGTTTCAAGTGTTTATGAGTAGTGTTTTCTGGTTAGAATAATGCTCTAGAATGTTGTATGTATTGATGCATTTACCCTTGCCTTGCATCTCTATTTATAGGCCAAAATGCAATCTCTAGTAATGATGGAAAATCCATAGATCCTAGCTGATTTGTGGGCTAATTTCAGGCTATTTGGCTTTGCATTTAATGCTAATGGATAGAGGCAACTTTGCCTTGTGCCAATGGTTAAGTCTTTGACTGATTTCAGCCACAAAATCAAAGGTTTTAGGATAGTAATGATGAGAAACATGGCTGAATTGCAATTGGCCAAACTTGGGGATCAATCCTTGCAATCTCAATGGTTGATCAATAAAAACATGCACTGTGATGTGCAGAGATTGGGGGATGAAAAAGGCTACCTATGGCTGGTGTGAGAGGGTGAAAAGCTGCTGCAAAACAGGGTAGGCACTCATGGCTTTTTCAAGTGAAAAAATCCAGCTGGTTTGACTGGTTTTGGGGGAACAAGCAGGAGGAAAGTCATCAAGCAGGTGGCTGGCAACCTTGGGGTGGTTAACAGGTCACTTGGGAGGGACAAGAGCTGCCGAAGGGCAAGCCCACTTGCTTGTCACATGCTAGGTTAGAAGAAAAAGCTTCTAACCTTGACATTAATGGCAAGTTTCTCATTTCTGGTTTTGCTTGGCCCAAATAGCCATGAATGCTGATTAAAATAAATATGGAAATGATGTGCAACAAAATCTGGAATTAAATCAAAGAAACCAGAAATCTGCAGAAAAATCGCAGACTTCGCAGTGCGAAGTGAGCTTCGCAGTGCGAAGTCTTCATTTTTGAAATGTTGACTTTTCTGTTGACTTTTGTTGACTTTGACCTTTTCTCCCTCTTTGATTTTTTTTGATTTTTTTGTTTTAAAAGGCTTAGGACAAAATTGGGGTACTACAGTACGTAGTTCTTTGTTTAGAAAAAATTTGTTTGTTGGTTCGTTTTAATTAAAAAGATTTGAAAACGCACAAAGGCGTAAAACGTTTAAATGATAAAGGAGACAAGCGCACATAAAGGCGATAAACTCGCACAAGGCGTAAAAAGACGAACGCACATTAAGGCGATAAACTCGCACAAGGTGTAAAAAGACGAACGCACATTAAGGCGATAAACTCGCACAAGGCGTAAAAAGACGGACGCACATTAAGGCGATAAACTCGCACAAGGCGTAAAAGTTGAAAGAAACGCGCAAAGGCACGAAAAGTTCGGATTGACCACAAGGGCCAAAATTGGTGAGTTGGATTTGTTTTATGCTTCGTTTTGAAAATAGAATGACGATTGTCCGAGCAACGAGACATACGTCAAGCATTCGTACAACCGGGGAAATGGAGAGACATACGTCAAACCACCCTTTTCCATTCAAGTTTTGTTTGAATTTGAGAAAACGTATTTTTGGGGAAGCTAGGAAAGAATGACGATCGTCTAAGCAACGAGACATACGTCAAGTGTTTATCCAATCGGGGAAAGGAGAGACATACGTCAAACCACCCTTTTTCATTCAAGTTTTGCTTGAATTTTAAGAAATCCCAAAAGGGCAAAGCACTTAGTCAAAAAATTTATGAAACTTTTAAAACTCAAATTAGTTGTTGCAACTTATGAACAAGTGTTGTTCAAGTTATTGAAACAAGAAAGAAAATGTTTTTGTTGTTTTTATTGATTTGGAAGGACAAGGTCCTTTGCCTACATACCCGAATGGGATCAAAACCATGTAGTTCGGGGTAAAAAAGCCGAGTGATTAGTTATGTTGATTTTAAAGTTTGAAAATGTTTGTGAAAGATAAAATGAGCCAAAGTGGCGAGTGAGTGAAGTTTGATTGATTTTAATTGCAAAAATAAAGTCTAATATGATTAAGATTGATTGAAGTTTGATTAAAAGAAAGTTGCTTGGTTTGAAATCCAAGACTTTGTTAATGAAGAATATTTTTGATGAAGTTTTTGAATATTTGAAATGTTTTTGATTTTTATGTTTTTTTTCTTGGAGTTAAAAAGAAATTAAGTGTGATAAAATAAACTAAACGCGAGGGAATTAAAAACGATGTTGGATCAAAATGAAAAATCCTATTTTTCTTGGATTATGAATTAAACTATGAAAAATGAAAAAATAATGCAATGCATATTTATATTTATTGTTCCTAAATATATATATTCAAATGACAAAAAAATGAATGCAAAGATAAAATGATCACATAAAAATAAAATAAAATGCATGAGATGATGTGATAAATAAATAAATAAGATGTTAAAAAACGAAAAAAAAAAATAAAAAGGAAATAATAATAAAAGGAAATATAATTGCAAAGAAAAAATAAAATAAATAAACAGGGAGGTGCAAAAAGTAAACTGGGGGGTGCAAGAAGTGAGAAACAGATCAGATTAAAAAAAAACAGGCCAAAAATGCATTGGGCCAGCGTGATTTGATCTGGGCCGTCTGATTAATCAGAGGGCCCTGATCTGATCACAAGGGGAAAAGGCCAAAGCCGTATGATCTAAATCAGATGGTCTGAGGAGCGAGGGTGTACGCTAACGCGTACACCCACGCACACTGAATCAGGGAGGGGTATATATACCCATTCCCTTCACATTTTTCTTCATTTCCCATTTTCTTTCTCTCACTTCTCCCTCTCTCTAAAACCGTTTTCTCTCATCTCTCTCCCCTCTCCCATCTAGCCTGGCCGCCGGTGAGTTTCCGGCGTGGTGGCCGCCGGCCTAGGCGGCAGCGCCACCGCGCCGGAGAGAAAAAACTCTTTTTTTTCAAAAAAAAACCCGTTTTTCCCATATCCTTTTCCTTCCTCTTCCTCAATCCGAACTTATTTTTCCCAAAATCTCCCCAAAATAGTCTAGATCTAGGTTTTTAAAAAAAAAGCAAAAGACTACCTTTTTTTTCTTTGTTTTGATTCGGTTCCGCTGTGTGTGTTGCTTCGTGTGTTGGGTGCGTTGTGTTATGGTTTTGTGCGTGTTTTTGTGGTGGTGTGCGCGTGTGTTTGTTTTCGCTGGCCGTGGGTGAGTGTTATGTTAACGGGCGTGTGTGGTGTAGCTGGGCTGCTGGCCGTGTGATGTGTTGGTGGGTTGGGTTGTGTGGGTGAGTTTGTTTTTGATGGGTGTGTGTGTTTATGTGGCTGTTGGGTTGTGTTGCGTTTTTTTGCTGTGTCGTGTGATGTTGTTTTGGGGGCTGAGTTTGTGGGTTGCTAGAGGAGGAGGGGAAACGTGTGTGTTGTGTTTTTGGGTGGCTTATGTTGCTGGAAAAAATCCTCTTTTCTGATTCAAATTTTTTTTTCTCTTTTTTGAGTTTTTTGGTCTCTGTTATATAGACAAATTAAGCTGTTTTTGTTGACTCAAAAGCTTAACCTGAAAAGCTGTATTCTGCAGATTTTGGCCAAGATTTTTGGCAAACATTAATGGGGAAGTGACCTGGTGTGGTTTTTGGTGCAGATTTGTGAGGATTTTGGAAGATTTTGACAGAAACTCAATGATGAAAAAATCCCAGCAAAGGGGCGCTGCAGGCAGTGTTTTTTGTTGACTTTGGACCAAAAAATAAAAATAAAAAATGATAATAATAATAGTAATAAATAATAATAATGATAATAAAAAAGGAAATAATAAATGGTGATAATAGTAATAATAAAAATGAAATCAATGACAATAAATAATAAAAACTGCAATTAAAAGTAAAGATAAAAAGTAATAAAAATAAACGAGATAAAAAAATGACATGAGGTATTTTAAAATACCTCCCTGCCGAAATTTCGTCTGAAACGACGAAAATTCTCGGCTTTAAAAGATGAGTAAAACGAGACGAAAATGGGTCAAAAAATGGGGTATGACAAGCTTGATATCCGAAATTCGACGCGACAATATTCAAGGATCTTGAACTCGATGTTCAGACATGAGAAATAAGTTTATGATGCCGATAGAATGTAACTGTAACATCCCGCTTATAAGAATCAGTTAATCGTGTTAGAAGTCAATAAGCAAGCATGACAATTTGATAGTAATAAGCAATGGCAAATAAGAAATTAGGAGGAAGTGGCAATTTTGTAAATTAGGCCAAGAGGGAGATTAATAAGAAATAGAACAAGATATTTGTTCCCATTCCTTCTATTCCTTCCCTAACACTCTTCAAAAATCTGAATTCTTTCCCCTCTTCTCCTCAAGCTACACGCCCTCACCCCTCTTCATAAACTCAGCATTTCTCAATTCAATTCTTGAGAGAAACCTTCACAAGCAAGTTGGTAGTGAAGCTAGAACAAGAGCAAGGAACTAGGAGAAGCAAGTTGGTAACTTGAAGCCAAGGCTTAGGAGAATCAGAAGTAGCAAGCACCAATAGGAGGATTAAGGTGAGCTCCACAGGGTTTAGAACCCGTTGAGTAAGTTTGAGAGCATTTTACAATTTTGAGCTAGTTTATCAATTTTACCCTAATCTCATATGCTTGCCAAATTCCTTGATGAATCATGTTTAAAACTATCAATTTGTATTAGAAATTCATTCCTTATATTGTATGATGCCTGGATATGCTTAGATATGTCAAAATGGTGGAAAAATCACACTTTTAACTAGTTTTGAACTGTCATTTTCGCCCGGCGGACTCGGGGCGAGATTATAGCGATTTTCAGCATTTTTCCCTGCTTCATTTCGCCTCCACTTCGCCTCAGGGTCGCTCAGCGAAATCAGGCAGACAGCTCAGGTCTGTTCTGGTTCGTTCTGGGTGCTGTATACGCGTTCGGCGAAGCTTTTAGTAACCGTTTTCAAAGAGAACTTAAATTTCTATGAAAAACACCATTCTTGACATATCCGGAAGGTTGTTTGAACATTTAAGGAATGGATGATTATGGATTTGGAAAAGCATTAGAGAAGTAAGAATAAAGTTATTTAAGCTATGGTATGCTTCCAAAACCACGCAATGGCTTATGAGAACGATAAGCCTAAGACCATAAGTTCATAGTTATGTATTGAGAGATTAATTCCCTCAAGAATGCATTGAATATGAAAAAGTTTATGATATATTATTATAAGTACATTTGAGTACATAAGTTAGGAATAATGAGAATAAGAATGCACCTAAGATAGCATGATTAGGATGCACCCAATTTAGAGTGCGTATGCACAAGGAAAGATTTTTAAGATCAAAGTCAAGAACCTATTTTATAGGTTAGGTATTTAAGAATGATTACTTAAGAATGCATCAGATATGCATAGATTCAGTTGGTGTATCAGATATACACATATCAGTTAAATTAATTATCAGAATATGTATATTATATACAACAGGAATAATAATTAATAATCAGGATAAACTTTGTGTCTTCTGTTCTCTCGACCAGTTAGAGAGAACAGGGGGTTTCAGCATTGCTGAAACGGGCAGGAACTTTCCGCGAGGATAACCACACAGAGTTATAGTGTGTCTTCTGTGTTCTCGCCAGTTAGAGCACAGGGGGTTCCGGATACAGCTGGAACGGGCAGGAATCTTCCGCGAGGATAACCACACACTCAGGCAAGAGGAGTCCGGTGATTAGCCTGATATGATAGGAATTTTCACCGGTTATCAGGGGAATGTGCTTCGGGGTTACTCCACCCGGGGGCATTCCGTAAAATGAACCCAGATAATATTGCTTGTTCAACGCTAACAGCTAACATAAAGACATTTATCAGTTAATTATATTATTATGTTATCAGGCAGAGAATAGTTATCAGACAGGTATCAGATTCAGGTATCAGTTATCAGGCGGTGATCCTAGGTTTCCCCTCGATCACCCATTTATCAGGATATAGTCTAGATCTCAGGACTATTCAGTATCAGACTCAGATAGTGATCCTAGGTTTCCCCTTGATCACTAGTTTAGCAGGATGTAGTCCAGTTTATGACTACACAGTTTATCAGGATCAGTCAGATAGCCCACTATGGGTAAGGTTAAGACTTGGCGATCATAGGTATCCCCAAGATTGCCGAGGTAGGCACGGCGACCCTAGGTTCCCTGTGGTTGCCAACAGTAGGTAGGGTAGGAGCTCACTGAGACATTATGTCTCATCCCTATCCTTCTGGTGCAGGTTTTCAGGTAGCCACGTGGTTTTCTGATGAAGATCTTCATGAAGATGCTGGATGGAGTGCAGTTGCTCGTCAAAGACACGCTCAGGAGGCTGACAGATTGTATATGTATATAGAAGTGTATGTTATGATATTTGGATGATTGTATAACGAGCCAACTTGTACTCATTCAGTTGTATGTATTATTGTTATTATTATTGAAAATTTTAATGTACCCAGTATCAGATTAATACACATACTAAATATTCTAGATAATTTAGTGTGGGTGTTACAATTGGTATCAGAGCAGGTCGATTCAGACCGTGCCTTGGGTCATTAAAAATTCAATAAAAGTAGTGGGACCATTGGGTTCCGGATGTTGTTCTAAAGGTCACATCTAGTTGAGCCTGATCAACTCAGTCTAGTATATGACAGTTAGGATAAATGTCCGAGAGCTGAATGTGACCAAGGAGGAATGAAGTGTATGAAGGGCGAAGATTAAGGTGATAGAATTCTAAGACGGAATTGGCGAAGAAGTATTCATGCCAAATGGTGGCCATCAAACTGTAAAGTAACGAAGCCTGATAGTGGCAAGGTCTCAGAGACATAAGGGATATTTATCTGTGAGGTGAAGTACCTCAACCCAGTTGGACACGTCGTTGGACGATGCCTCGTCTGCGGAAGACATAAGGATTAAGGAATCATGGGATACTATAAGGAATGACTTGGAACCGCAGTTTGAGAAGTTAAAGTGAGGTGTAGACTAAGAAACAATTCAGAGTGCAGAGTTAGGGAATTAATTATGGATTAAGTGAAGTATTTGGACAGACTAAGTTTACCCTCCAA
The DNA here is from genome assembly GCA_018208015.1 of Medicago ruthenica. Classification (NCBI taxonomy): domain Eukaryota; kingdom Viridiplantae; phylum Streptophyta; class Magnoliopsida; order Fabales; family Fabaceae; genus Medicago; species Medicago ruthenica. The sequence goes on from CM031378.1 coordinate 54,469,838, forward strand.
CGTGGTCATCGAGCCTGAAGCGCAAGCAAGTCTAACCCCAGCAGAGCAGCTGCACCTCCCGAACCATAAATGCTAGATTTGTGAATTGAGGAAAGAAGTTGGTATGCAACCTAAGGACTAAGATGGATGAATAAGTGTTGATAATAAGACCCGTTGCATATCGAGGCGTGAATCAGATATTCATATGTGTTTTATTAGTAAGAAGATTGGAAATAACGCGAGATTAAAGTAGACCAGTTGTGAAGGATAATCGGAATTTTAGCCGAGAAATTATATTGAGACTTTATTGTACGAAGGATCGTCTTAAAGACGAAAGGTTAAGATTGTAGTTAGTGCCAATGAGTCTTAAGTTTTCAACTGATGAGTTTCTTTCCACAGTTATACTAGAAGCTGAAGAGATCACCTCGTGTGGATAAGTTCCGAGGGCAGTAATAAGGTATAGATTTCGATTATTCTACTATATGCAGAATTATTGAAGTACTAAGATCAAGATTTGAAATGAGAATGCCGTAACGAGTCGTTGAATGAAACAAAAGGTAATGATGAGGTTTTGAAGCTCAAGATTAATTAACCGGAGGGATTCGAAGGTAATTTAAGAAGTATGGTAAAACCATAGAGACCGTAGCTGTCTCGGAAAGATTATGGGTATGAAATCCTTATGGATAGATATAGAACGATTAGTAATGGGACTCAGATCCTCAGTGGAATCCAGTGAATGAAAGACGTGAACCTTCCGAAATCATAGGTCATTTTAGAAGTTGCCACAAGTGATTTAAGTTTAAAATTTAAACTACTCCAAGTGTACCTTGAGGTCGGTTTCTATAATGTTAAAACGATAATACAAGTTGGATGGACCATGAGATGGTCACAGGAATCAGGACATGGAGAATAAGTAAGAATCAGAGTATGAGCCGTTGATAGGAGCTTTGTTAGGCTCGTAACAGTAGCCGAAAACCGTTTACAAGTTTTGGCGTATTATCGTGAAGGTAAGTATATGGTTTATGTCCAAAAGGAAACACAGTGTCAAATGACGACCAATCAGTAAGTTCAACAGGTGGTTTAAGCCATAAAAGAATCAGCGAATGTAAGATGATTTTGCTGTGATAGTTATAAGTCATTAAGGAATAAGTCAGCCAGAGGATTTGATCAGGGAGTATTATTCCTACTCCGAAGTGAATTGTTTAAATCAGAGTTGCGCAGCGGAAAGGTGATTTAAGGATGAGTTAATGAATGATTCTAAGCTGAAGCTTAGAGAATGAGAATGCTTGTAAAGTCCTTGTTAGACGAACCACAGAAGACAATAAGCGCCCAATTATTGAACCACAGAATATCAGTGAGCAGTGACGACTCGGACTTGTTATAAGTTCTAGGGGGAAATTTTAAGAGTTAAGCCGAGGGATATTTCAAACCTCGAGACACAAGAGAAATTGAGATCAAAGCAGTTTAAGATTATGTGATAAGAATGAGAAGGATATGCTTTTAGCACAATAAGTCTAGAGCAAGGAAAGTCACCGCTAATACGGTAAACTAGCTAATTTAGCCCAGTAACTTTAGGAGGACTTGAAGAGTAATGTTTAATCAACAGGATCAAGCATAAGGTAATATCAGTAAAGGTTGTACTTGCAAGGTGATACTTTGAGATAGAAGCGTTGATCAGAAAACGTCAACGCAGTGACATGAGTTTAAACCATGTTGTACCCCGCTATGCCAACATGTCACATGTATCAGGTTATGTTAGTATTATATATACTTATCAGGCAATACTTAAACTACACAGATAGTAGTGTAGCAGATTTTCAGCTATGTGACGTGTTTTGGCAATGGTGGTACGCAATCAGGAAAGTATAAGTATGAATGTTTTTACAGAAACAGATTTATTGATATCAGCAATAGCTTGGCAGAAGAGTTCGGAAATGAATGTGCTTAATGTTCACTTGTAAAAGAAGAAGAACTTTTATGTAGATTAAAAGTCACTCGTAGTCTACAGTAAAGAGGCTACGTAAGTTCAGGTTTTGATTAAAGAATTTAAAGTGTGCTATTTTGGTAGTACTCAAGTGGGGCTTTCTTTGAAAACAAGGATCTTGAAATTCAGCGTCTAGATTGAGAAAATAAGTTGCGATGCCGATAGAATGTAATAATAATTTACGAGTTGATGTATACTCAAGTGATAAATATGAGTAACATTGGCGGGGCAAACCTGGCAAGCCAGTTGAAAGGCAAATCCCGGATGTTACAAGATGAGTTAAAAGAAGAAAGATTCCTAATCGATGAGGTAGTACCTCAAATATGTTAAGATTAAGAATGATGTCCCGTTAGTCGGAAAAAAATGAGGTGATGTATTATGTACCCGTCAGTAGTGTACACGTGCTCGCTTATATATGCAAACTATATGCTACGAATTATACTATGTGATAAAATGTAAGACGACTTATACCATTCCTCGTTTGGGCTAGACTCCTATGAGTCTTGGACTATCAAAGTTATAATACTTCTTACATTTGCATGTGCGTGTATAATATCAGATGTTTTCGGTGTAAGGATAATTCTATATGAAATGGTGATATAAGTCTATAAGTAAGTTGTCGTCGTACGAGACGAAAGTTAAAGATAATAATTCATGGGAATTAGATGCAGTGCAGTGAACCCCTTAAAAGTGAAAATATTTGAGGAGGATAAGATTATCCAGTAAAGTATTTGAGATTTGGAGACCTTAAGTTGGTTTGCAAGAAGTATTTGCACCAGGATCAAAGTCAAGCGAATTGGATATAATGATTCAGATAACTTTACATCCTACTACGTGAGAATTGTACAAATTCGCCATGAGCATTTTAGTTAAAGGAATAGTTGTCGGGTACATACGACGTATAGAGTTGGAAATCCAAGGGATTCCGATAAGCAAGACAAACTAGAGTTTCGGGCAAATAGAGGAAGTAGTGTGAGAGATTCTTTCATGTATGATAGTCGATTCTAAATTTCGAGGACGAAATTTCTTTAAGGGGGGTAGATTGTAACATCCCGCTTATAAGAATCAGTTAATCGTGTTAGAAGTCAATAAGCAAGCATGACAATTTGATAGTAATAAGCAATGGCAAATAAGAAATTAGGAGGAAGTGGCAATTTTGTAAATTAGGCCAAGAGGGAGATTAATAAGAAATAGAACAAGATATTTGTTCCCATTCCTTCTATTCCTTCCCTAACACTCTTCAAAAATCTGAATTCTTTCCCCTCTTCTCCTCAAGCTACACGCCCTCACCCCTCTTCATAAACTCAGCATTTCTCAATTCAATTCTTGAGAGAAACCTTCACAAGCAAGTTGGTAGTGAAGCTAGAACAAGAGCAAGGAACTAGGAGAAGCAAGTTGGTAACTTGAAGCCAAGGCTTAGGAGAATCAGAAGTAGCAAGCACCAATAGGAGGATTAAGGTGAGCTCCACAGGGTTTAGAACCCGTTGAGTAAGTTTGAGAGCATTTTACAATTTTGAGCTAGTTTATCAATTTTACCCTAATCTCATATGCTTGCCAAATTCCTTGATGAATCATGTTTAAAACTATCAATTTGTATTAGAAATTCATTCCTTATATTGTATGATGCCTGGATATGCTTAGATATGTCAAAATGGTGGAAAAATCACACTTTTAACTAGTTTTGAACTGTCATTTTCGCCCGGCGGACTCGGGGCGAGATTATAGCGATTTTCAGCATTTTTCCCTGCTTCATTTCGCCTCAGGGTCGCTCAGCGAAATCAGGCAGACAGCTCAGGTCTGTTCTGGTTCGTTCTGGGTGCTGTATACGCGTTCGGCGAAGCTTTTAGTAACCGTTTTCAAAGAGAACTTAAATTTCTATGAAAAACACCATTCTTGACATATCCGGAAGGTTGTTTAAACATTTAAGGAATGGATGATTATGGATTTGGAAAAGCATTAGAGAAGTAAGAATAAAGTTATTTAAGCTATGGTATGCTTCCAAAACCACGCAATGGCTTATGAGAACGATAAGCCTAAGACCATAAGTTCATAGTTATGTATTGAGAGATTAATTCCCTCAAGAATGCATTGAATATGCAAAAGTTTATGATATATTATTATAAGTGCATTTGAGTACATAAGTTAGGAATAATGAGAATAAGAATGCACCTAAGATAGCATGATTAGGATGCACCCAATTTAGAGTGCGTATGCACAAGGAAAGATTTTTAAGATCAAAGTCAAGAACCTATTTTATAGGTTAGGTATTTAAGAATGATTACTTAAGAATGCATCAGATATGCATAGATTCAGTTGGTGTATCAGATATACACATATCAGTTAAATTAATTATCAGAATATGTATATTATATACAACAGGAATAATAATTAATAATCAGGATAAACTTTGTGTCTTCTGTTCTCTCGACCAGTTAGAGAGAACAGGGGGTTTCAGCATTGCTGAAACGGGCAGGAACTTTCCGCGAGGATAACCACACAGAGTTATAGTGTGTCTTCTGTGTTCTCGCCAGTTAGAGCACAGGGGGTTCCGGATACAGCTGGAACGGGCAGGAATCTTCCGCGAGGATAACCACACACTCAGGCAAGAGGAGTCCGGTGATTAGCCTGATATGATAGGAATTTTCACCGGTTATCAGGGGAATGTGCTTCGGGGTTACTCCACCCGGGGGCATTCCGTAAAATGAACCCAGATAATATTGCTTGTTCAATGCTAACAGCTAACATAAAGACATTTATCAGTTAATTATATTATTATGTTATCAGGCAGAGAATAGTTATCAGACAGGTATCGGATTCAGGTATCAGTTATCAGGCGGTGATCCTAGGTTTCCCCTCGATCACCCAGTTATCAGGATATAGTCTAGATCTCAGGACTATTCAGTATCAGACTCAGATAGTGATCCTAGGTTTCCCCTTGATCACTAGTTTAGCAGGATGTAGTCCAGTTTATGACTACACAGTTTATCAGGATCAGTCAGATAGCCCACTATGGGTAAGGTTAAGACTTGGCGATCATAGGTATCCCCAAGATTGCCGAGGTAGGCACGGCGACCCTAGGTTCCCTGTGGTTGCCAACAGTAGGTAGGGTAGGAGCTCACTGAGACATTATGTCTCATCCCTATCCTTCTGGTGCAGGTTTTCAGGTAGCCACGTGGTTTTCTGATGAAGATCTTCATGAAGATGCTGGATGGAGTGCAGTTGCTCGTCAAAGACACGCTCAGGAGGCTGACAGATTGTATATGTATATAGAAGTGTATGTTATGATATTTGGATGATTGTATAACGAGCCAACTTGTACTCATTCAGTTGTATGTATTATTGTTATTATTATTGAAAATTTTAATGTACCCAGTATCAGATTAATACACATACTAAATATTCTAGATAATTTAGTGTGGGTGTTACAGTAACCATAATTTATGTATGGGTTGATGTATACTCAAGCATTAAACATGAGTTAAGAGTAAGAAGAAGATCTCCAGTTGATGTGGTAGTGTCTCAAATATGTTAAGATCAAGAATGATGTCTGGTAGGTTGGACAAGGATGATACGACGTGCAGTGTACCCATTAGTAGTGTACACGTACTCGATCTTGTATGTGAACTAAGTGCTATGAATTGTATTATATGATGATATGGGAGACGGTTTATACCACACATCACTTGGGCTAAACTTCTATGAGTTTTGGATTATCGGTGTAGAAATATTTACGCTACGGCTAGAACTCGAGATAAGTAGTGACAAGAAGGATAGGAGATCAGCAAACTCCCAGTATGAAGAATGATTCCTAAGTTATTAAGATACGCGTTGATGCCGTAGATTAACTGAAGCGGAGCACGAGTAATCTGTAAGAATTCCGCGAATCCTTGAGAATTTCATAGTGGAAGTAATGATTATGGTTGTGATACGTAGCCCATCGAGATGTTGAAAAGAAAGAAGCAGGTGCTAAAGGTAAGATCTTCTGCTTATACTTGGAAATATTGAGGAAATGAGATCGACCTAATGTCGTCAGAATAAGAATACATGGACTATGAAGGGATTTATAAGATTCAGTACAGGTGTCAGGACTGGATACCTCCAGATTGGGTTTGCAAGAAGTGTATGAACAAGGAACATAGTCGGCGAGTTGGATACGATGGTTCGGATAACCTCACATCCTACTACGTAAGGGTTGTGTAATTCACATCAAGCATTCCATTTAAAGAAAAGATTGTCGAGTATATTTGACTTATAGAATTGGAAATCCAAGGGATTCCGATAAGCAAGACGAACTGGAGTTTTGGCTAGTAGAGGAAGTATTATGAGAGATTCATTCAAATATGAGAATGGCTGGATTCTAAATTTCGAGGACGAAATTTCTTTAAGGGGGGTAGAGTGTAATATCCCGCTTAGACGTAACTTTTATCGGTGATTGAGGATTAAAATGGAAGCAATGGCAAAGTTGTAATATTTTTGAAAGAGAGGATTTTATAAGGGAAAGCAAGATATTTTCCCATTTCATTCCTTCCATTCTCTCTCTAAGTTCACAACTTCTCTCCCTCTCTCTCTAAAACTCACGCCTCATCCTCTCTTGCCATCATCCATCAGTTTCTTCAGGCTCTGTGAAGCTTCAGACTCAGAATTGCCAGGTTGTGAAGGTTCAGACTCTGAAGTTCAGAGTCTGAAGGTTCAGACGCAGGATTTCGCAGAGCGAAGTCAAGGGGGTCGCAGAGCGAAGTTGCCCAGAAAGGCATTTTATTTTCAAATAACTGTACCATGCCAATGATCTTCGATATGCTTTAGGACAATGCTACTCATGATCTTCCAAGGATTAATCTAGGAAATGCATAGGTATCATAAGAGTGATGGGTAGAATTACTCCTAAGTTATCAAGTAAGATGAGGGGCTTAGTTCCCAACAAAGAGTTAAGTAGTCCATGAGATAGCAAGTATGAACCTTATATTATAGGTTAAGTATTAAGAATGATAACTTAAGGAATGCATTAAATATGCAAAAGCTTATAGTAAAGTATTAGATGAACTACAAGTACTTAAGATAAGAATTATCCTAGAGTTTATACGTGTTCAGCAGACTCCGGATTATGCCGGATGGGATTTCTCCGAAAGGGATATCCACACGTAAGTATATGAGTTATATGTATGTATATTTATATAAAGAATAATAAGGACAAGTTAATATAAGGACTAGATGTGTCTTCTGTATGCTCGTTAGTTAGTATACAGGGGGTTCCAGTTTAAGCTGGAATGGTGAAGTTACCGTCCGTGAGGGCAGCTGCACATCAAAGTCAAGAAAGTTAATGTGTCTCTTGTATTCTCGCTAGTTAGAATACAGGGGGTTCCAGTGAAGTTACCGTCCGAAAGGACAGCTGGAACGGTGAAGTTACCGTCCGCGAGGACAGCCACACAAAAGTAAGAGGAGTCTGGTGTTAGCCTGATATGATAGGAATTTCACCGGTAGCAGGGAAATGTATTCTGGGGTTACTCCACCTGGATGCACTCCATAAAATGAACCAAGATAATGTATTGTTTGTTCAACGCTAACTTCTAACTTAATGATAAAGAAAGATGAATGTGTATATATATTATATACTAAGAGATAAGACAAGTAGTCATCAGATATCATAAAGTGATCTTAGACTTCCCCTCGATCACTAAGTATAAGATTAAGTTTATGATAAGAGACATACAGCGATCCTAGTTTTCCCTTGATCGCGAAATATGTAGAGAATGACGGCGATCGTAGGCATCCCCAAGATTGCCAAAAGTAGGCACGGCGACCCTAGGTTTCCCCGAGGTTGCCAACAGTAGGTTGGGTGGAGCTCACTGAGACATTATGTCTCATCCCAATCCTTCTGGTGCAGATTTTCAAGTAAGCAAGAGGTTCGTGAAGAAGATCATCAGGGAGATACTGGATTGGAGTGCAGTTTCTCGTCAAGTACAAGCTCAGGAGATTATCATTATTATGTATATGTATTCATTTTTGGTATTCGGATAATTGTATAAATGAGCCACTTGTACTCTTTCAGTTGTATGTATTAATATTATTATTGAAAATTTAAATGTATCCAGTATCAGTTTAATGCGCATGCTAATATGCTAGATTACATTAGTATGGGTGTTACAGTAATCATATGTTATAAATAGAGACCTTTGCTGTAACACCCATACTAACATTAACTAGTATATTAGCATGTGCGTTAAACTGGTACTGGATACATTTAAAAATTTCAATAATAATAATCATACATCACAAATGAATGAATACATCTTTACTAGTTGTACAAATAATCCAATACTATGACAATACTTATACAATATCCATTACGCTCCTGAGCTGGTGCACAACGAGCAAACTGCACTCCATCCAGTACCTCTATGAAGATCTTCGTCACGAACCTCTGACTAACCTGTAAACCTGCACCAGAAGGAATGGGATGAGACATAATGTCTCAGTGAGCTCTACCCAACCTACTGTTGGCAACCACAGGGAACCTAGGGTCGCCATGCCTACCTTGGCAATCTCGGGGATTTCCTATGATCGCCAAGTCTTTAACTGTCTATGACTATAAGTTCTCCTGTAACTATAACTTAAACTGCCTATAACCTTTGCTGTAGCTGTCTATAATCATAACTGTAATCTGTCTATAACTTTAACTTAGTGATCGAGGGGAACCTAGGATCACTTTCTGATAACTGTCTATAACTATAACTATGAGTTTCCTGTGACTATAACTGTAACTGTGACTTTTACTATAACTATGAAACATAAAACATATAAGCAGTTCGATAGCAGTTTTATGTTAGCTGTTAGCGTTGAACAAACAATTATCTGAGTTCAATTTTACGGAGGGCACCCCGGGTGGAGCAACCCCGAGATACGTCTCCCTATAAACCGGTGAAACTCCTATCATATCAGGCTAACACCGGACTCCCTATAAAACGTGTGGACAACCCTCTCGGAGAAGTCCCATCCGGCGAATCCCGGAGTCTGATGAACACGCCACTGTAAAACGTGCAAGCACGCCACTATAAAACGTGTAAACACGCCAATATCTTTAATCTTTAATTCTTTAACTTTAACGTATGAACATATAATCTGTAACTGTAATCATATAATAATCATGCAACTTATAATCTATAACCTGTGATTCTTGGCTTATCGTTCTCATAAGCCTTCTATGATTGTTGGAGAACCAACACTTTAATCTTATCTGTAACTTCAAATGCCGAAACATTCCTATTACTCTAGTATTCTAATCCGAATACATCTATAACCTTGTTCACCTAAAATAGGTTCTTGACTTATCAAAGTCATATACTTTTCCTTAAGAGTCAACAACTCACAAGTAATGGAATCAAACTATTAAATTCCTATTCTCATACTCTGAAATTCTATTATCCTATCAAGGATTCGACATATCGTTATCATATGCCGTCTTAGGATTATCTATTCTATTATCCCTTATACTCCTATTGCATCGCTAAGCCTTGTTCATTCATTTCGTATACGTTATATGCCCTCGGATATGCCACAATGGTGTTTTTCTTATAAAATAAGGTTTTCCTTGAAAATGATTACCAAAAGCCTCGCCTGACACGTGCACAGGTCACAGAACGAAGCGGAAAAAGTCATAAATATGCTGTCAATTTCGCTGGGCGAAATCCACTTCGCTGGGCGAAGGTAGGCAGTGAAGAATTGTCAAACAGTAACTGCACGATCGCCCCGAGTTCGCCAGGCGATTTTGTCAGCACAGAAATGGTTCAAAACATGATTTTTCCACCATTTTTGACATAATAAGGCATACCCAAGCACTATAACATCATAAGGAATGATTTACAACTATGAATTGATTGATTAAAACAAGTTTGAACAAGGAATTTGCAAGCAATAGGAATTAGGGTAACTTTTACCAACTTTGATCAAAATGATCAAAACTCATACAAAACTCACAAAGAGGGGTTCTAAAACCCCTAGGAGCTCACCTCAAACTTGCTTCTGATCTATACCAAGCTTTACATCGAAACCCTAACTCATCTCTTGCTCTTTTCTTGCTTTTCTTTAACCTTTATCTTGTTCCAACTTTTCCCAAAACCATGCTTGCTTGAAGTCCAAGATTAAAGGAAGAAGTTTGATGGATTATGGTTGATTGATGATGAGGGGCGATTTCTAGAGAGAGGGAGGGAAGAAATCAGATTTGTAGAGAGAGAGAGGATGGAGATAAATGAGGAAATTCATGTTTATCTCATTATATACTCCTTTCCTCTCTTAATTACTATAATGCCATTCTTCTCGTTAAATTCCTGTGATACTGTTAAAAGTCTCGCTTAAGCGGGATATTACACTCTACCCTCCTTAAAGAAATTTCGTCCTCGAAATTTAGAAAATCCTTCGAAGATCCTGAAAAGATAAATCCTTTCTACCTCTTTCTCTACTATGAAAATTTCCAATCCTTTAAGCTTGTTGGAACTTCATGGCAACTCCAGGGTCTGACATGTAGATTAATCACGCACCCCGATTAAACTATACTGGTTAAAACTTGTTCTTTAGCCATGATTTCCATTTCTGTAAATCAAAACATGTAACAATCTCTTTCCGACCGAAAGGTCTGACATATAATACTTAACTATCACTTGCTAAGACGTATGGTTATCTGAACCAACATATCCATATTATCCGACTATGTCCTCTATCCGACATATTCCTTGTAAATCCAAAGCAAAATTATTAAGTCTTGGATTTCCTTTACTGATCCCTATCAATTCTTCTTTAATTGGCCATTCCATAATACCCTGAAGACGTCGAATCAATCTGTTTTTCCTCAATTGTCTCAATTCCGAGGAATCTATTACATTGTTTTCAGTTCAAAAGAATTCCTGTCTATAACTTTCATCTCGTAAGACGACCTGTTACTATTACATTTGTTTCATCCTTTATATAGGTTAGTCTTGCACCGCAAGCATCTGCTATAGAGTATCTTTAAACGAAGTGAAGTCTATTACAACTATCTCCACAATTCAAATATAGGGTGGCGGCTGAACTTATGGTTTACGTTCCTTTCTTCCTGTTGTCCTGGGGTAGCTATTATCACAACCATGAGCATTGCTCACATTCCCACTGCGGGAATCCTTAAAGCTCGAGAAATCACACAAGTCGGTTTTGCTCCGATTAATAATCAACAATAACATGTAGCCAAAGGTCTTAGGAACCTTCTTCTTTACCAATACTTTCAAACTTAAGAAAATCCAGTATAAGTGACGTGTGGCATAAGCCGTCCCACATATCATCATATAATATAGTCCATAACACATAGCTTCTATACATGATCGAGCACGTGCACACTCCTATCGGGTACACAGTACGCCGCATCATCATTGTCCAATTAACGGGACATCATGCTTAATCAAAATATACTTGAGACAAGCCACGCCAACTAAGGTCACTCTTCTTGCTCTTAACTCATGTTTGCACTCTTTGAGTAACTACAATCCCGTATGTAACTATGATTACGTCCCATAGACGTTATAACTTATTTTGTTCAAGAACATTCTCCGTTTTCTAAAAGAAAACGCTATTCTGTTCGCTATTCAAAATAGCACTTTAAAACTCTTAATCCTTTAATACATAACTTGAATTCACTTAGCCTTTTACTATAAACTATGAGAAATCCTCTGATCCGTGTAAAACATTTCCTTCCTTTAACTGTTAACATTAAGTTCAAGGATTTCTGAACTCCTCAACTGAGATTTGTTCAATAACAACAACCCTGTTATGCATATGACTTTGCTGTTAAAACATTACCGACTGCGTACCACGATTACTAACACATGTCTCATGACTATAAAAATGTTACACTACTATCTAAATAACATAAACTCTTCCTGATCAGTATACATAATACTAATCATAACCTGTTACATGCCTGTTACATGCGACATGCTAGCATAACGTGGATACGATGCGGAATAACTACATGCCACTGAATAATTCCTCTTTGATTAAACTTACTATTCAAGTTAACTTTAAGTTACTGAGCTAAACAGCTAAATCATCGTATGAAATGTGGCCTCCTTCACTATGAACTCTTTTTGCTGTAAACACATTCTTTTAAGTTATCAACTGCTTCGATTCTCTTATCCCATGAGTTTCGAGATCTGAAACATCCCTCGACTTATCTATTAAAACCTCCTGCTGGAACTGATGATAAGTTCAAGTCATCACTACTTACACATATTCTGTAACTTGAGAATTAATCTCTGAATGCCTTTCCTGTAATTCCTCTAACAAGGACTTCACAAACCTCCTTTTTCTCTAAACTTCAACTTTGATTTGTCTGTTAACTCATTATTGGATCACTTCTCCGCTGCGCAACTCTGTTTTAAACAATTAGCCTTGGGATAGAAGTAATACTCCACTATTACCATATAAAATCTCCTTGGCCAATCCTTTGACTCTATAACTTCGTAATTACCATATATGACCATCTTCCATTAAAATTTCTCTTGTGGTTTAATTCACCTGTTAACCTTACTGATTGCTCGACGCTTGACTTAGCGTTTCCTTTCAAACATAAACAAAATTCTTACTTTCACGAAATACACCAAAACCTGTAACAGTCTTCTACAATAAATACGAGCCCAACGATGCTCCTGTTAAATCAACTTAAGTTCTTACATTATTCACTTGTGGTAACTTCTAGAAACATTCTATGACTTCCGGAAATTTTTGTCTTACATATACTTAATCGATTAGTGAATCAAGTCTCATCCTGTAATTATCCGTAGGGATTTCACATCCACAACCTTTTTCCAAGACTCTTAGGTCCACATAACTCTAACATAACTCTTGGTTACCTCTCGGACTGCTCCGGGAATAATCCGTCTCGGTAAGACTCACCTTTTACCGGCTCCTCTGTAAATTCAAACATGTGCTACCCTCTTCGAATACCCGATTAATAAATCTGTAAGCTTCCATACTTAGTATTTCCATTGGATTCTTTCTATAACCTTTTACTGCATTCCCAATTCCATTTTAATCTTGTTATCTGAACAATAGTCCATATATCTTCTCGACCGTTGCCCTCCTCATGGTTTCAAACAATCCGAGGTCTGTATTTCCACTATCTTTAATACATACCATCACAAGATGATCTTCGTCGGTTTACCCGATTACTTGTGTAAGGAACCCATCAAAATAAAACATAGAACTCCTTAACCTCCACCATAACTTTAACTGTGACTCATACGTTAGTGACAATCTTCCTGCTTAATCTTCGAAACCGGTCTACTATAATCTGCCAACATAAGATTCAATCTTTAATCCATACCCTTACCGGGTTTTCCCTTACTTAATGTCACGCTCACATTTTTCATACCAAGCATCTTGGTGTCCATAATAAAAGAAAGTAATCTACTTCATCCATCCAATATTTCGCTTAATACTTAATTAAATCCTTCACACCATGTCCTTACTAGAATTCCAAAGCTTCCGATGATTAATTGATCATACCTTATTCCAAGTTGCTGGGTTTTGTACCGTAATTCTTTACCTCTGTACCCTGAATAAAACTCTATTCCACTTTAACTTTTCAAATTGCGGTTCCCGTTGAGATTCCAAAAAATTCCTTAAAGTATTTCCATAGTTCTTTACTGTTCATGTCTCCTCGGAGAAAGCATCGTTCAATGATGCGTCCAACTAGTTAAGGTACCTGACCTTACTCTTTAATACCTCTTATATTCCTGAAACTTTGCCATTAACTGACTCAGTTACTTCACTGTTAGTGAACCATCCTTTGACAATAAACACTTGGCCAATTTCGTCTTAGAATCTGGCGTCTTAACCTTTACCCTTCGTACACTTCTTTCCTCCTTGGTCACATTCAGCTCTCGGATATTTGTCCTAACTGTCATATACCAGACTGAGTTGATCAGGCTCAACTAGATGTGACATTTAGAACAACATCCGGAACCCAATGATTCCACTACTTTTATTGAATCCTAAATGACCCAGGGCACGGTCTGAATCGACCTGCTCTGATACCAATTGTAACACCCATACTAACATTAACTAGTATATTAGCATGTGCGTTAAACTGGTACTGGATACATTTAAAAATTTCAATAATAATAATCATACATCACAAATGAATGAATACATCTTTACTAGTTGTACAAATAATCCAATACTATGACAATACTTATACAATATCCATTACGCTCCTGAGCTGGTGCACAACGAGCAAACTGCACTCCATCCAGTACCTCTATGAAGATCTTCGTCACGAACCTCTGACTAACCTGTAAACCTGCACCAGAAGGAATGGGATGAGACATAATGTCTCAGTGAGCTCTACCCAACCTACTGTTGGCAACCACAGGGAACCTAGGGTCGCCATGCCTACCTTGGCAATCTCGGGGATTTCCTATGATCGCCAAGTCTTTAACTGTCTATGACTATAAGTTCTCCTGTAACTATAACTTAAACTGCCTATAACCTTTGCTGTAGCTGTCTATAATCATAACTGTAATCTGTCTATAACTTTAACTTAGTGATCGAGGGGAACCTAGGATCACTTTCTGATAACTGTCTATAACTATAACTATGAGTTTCCTGTGACTATAACTGTAACTGTGACTTTTACTATAACTATGAAACATAAAACATATAAGCAGTTCGATAGCAGTTTTATGTTAGCTGTTAGCGTTGAACAAACAATTATCTGAGTTCAATTTTACGGAGGGCACCCCGGGTGGAGCAACCCCGAGATACGTCTCCCTATAAACCGGTGAAACTCCTATCATATCAGGCTAACACCGGACTCCCTATAAAACGTGTGGACAACCCTCTCGGAGAAGTCCCATCCGGCGAATCCCGGAGTCTGATGAACACGCCACTGTAAAACGTGCAAGCACGCCACTATAAAACGTGTAAACACGCCAATATCTTTAATCTTTAATTCTTTAACTTTAACGTATGAACATATAATCTGTAACTGTAATCATATAATAATCATGCAACTTATAATCTATAACCTGTGATTCTTGGCTTATCGTTCTCATAAGCCTTCTATGATTGTTGGAGAACCAACACTTTAATCTTATCTGTAACTTCAAATGCCGAAACATTCCTATTACTCTAGTATTCTAATCCGAATACATCTATAACCTTGTTCACCTAAAATAGGTTCTTGACTTATCAAAGTCATATACTTTTCCTTAAGAGTCAACAACTCACAAGTAATGGAATCAAACTATTAAATTCCTATTCTCATACTCTGAAATTCTATTATCCTATCAAGGATTCGACATATCGTTATCATATGCCGTCTTAGGATTATCTATTCTATTATCCCTTATACTCCTATTGCATCGCTAAGCCTTGTTCATTCATTTCGTATACGTTATATGCCCTCGGATATGCCACAATGGTGTTTTTCTTATAAAATAAGGTTTTCCTTGAAAATGATTACCAAAAGCCTCGCCTGACACGTGCACAGGTCACAGAACGAAGCGGAAAAAGTCATAAATATGCTGTCAATTTCGCTGGGCGAAATCCACTTCGCTGGGCGAAGGTAGGCAGTGAAGAATTGTCAAACAGTAACTGCACGATCGCCCCGAGTTCGCCAGGCGATTTTGTCAGCACAGAAATGGTTCAAAACATGATTTTTCCACCATTTTTGACATAATAAGGCATACCCAAGCACTATAACATCATAAGGAATGATTTACAACTATGAATTGATTGATTAAAACAAGTTTGAACAAGGAATTTGCAAGCAATAGGAATTAGGGTAACTTTTACCAACTTTGATCAAAATGATCAAAACTCATACAAAACTCACAAAGAGGGGTTCTAAAACCCCTAGGAGCTCACCTCAAACTTGCTTCTGATCTATACCAAGCTTTACATCGAAACCCTAACTCATCTCTTGCTCTTTTCTTGCTTTTCTTTAACCTTTATCTTGTTCCAACTTTTCCCAAAACCATGCTTGCTTGAAGTCCAAGATTAAAGGAAGAAGTTTGATGGATTATGGTTGATTGATGATGAGGGGCGATTTCTAGAGAGAGGGAGGGAAGAAATCAGATTTGTAGAGAGAGAGAGGATGGAGATAAATGAGGAAATTCATGTTTATCTCATTATATACTCCTTTCCTCTCTTAATTACTATAATGCCATTCTTCTCGTTAAATTCCTGTGATACTGTTAAAAGTCTCGCTTAAGCGGGATATTACATTTGCACACATTATTTTTCATTCTGAAAGCTAGCGGTTCAAGGTAAGGGTCAAGCATTAGAGTTCCAAGGCAGGATTCCATCCTCTTCTTATTCTCTCTAAGGTATGTTTTTCTATTGTTTTGTTATGATGTTTGTTTCCATGTGAAACTAAATCCCTTGATTAGGGTTCTAAGATGAACCCTTTCTTATTTGTTGGATTCCATTAACAAAGTTTTCATTCAGTTATGCTTAACTTGTGTCCGATTTAAATTAGTTTTTGTCTGTTCTTAATGCTTTTTCAATTGAAAATCTGCATCGGTAATCTTGAAGATTGATCCGTAGATGAAAAGTAGGATTGACAACCGGAAATTCTTTATCCATTCCTAACAGCTCTAATTACTTATTTCATAATTATGTTATTGAAATTCAAATTTGAAATCTAAATTTTTCTATTCTCTTATTTGAGGAACGCCATAATATAACTAGGTTAACTAGGTTAACTCGAAACATATGTTGCCCTACGATGTTTTAATGGAGTTTTTAAATATTAGATTCAAAAATCATGAGTATACACCACATACCTGATTGTTTTCTAAGTTAATTCTAACAAAGACGAAGGGGGATTCAAGGATTCCCTAATCACCGTTAATCTTCTGCTTCACAAACCTATCTCGCTTTGCGTAGGACAATTAAACCCTGCAACTCTTTTCAAATCTCTTTTAATTTCACCCTTTACAACAAGTTTTACTAATTGCTAAGTTGAACAGCAATCCCTGTGGAGAACGATAAACTTATTACTTGTTACGATTTTTGGTGCACTTGCCAATTTTGACCATCAAGTTTTTGGTGCCGTTGTCAGGGATTGTTGATATTTCGACAAGGTAATCGATATAATTTATTTTGTAAATATTTAGTTTATTCGTTTTAATTTTATTTTATGTTTTAGATTAGGTTAGATTTTTTTTTGTCGAAATTGTTTTAGGATTAGGAGTAGTTTTTAGTTTTTTGGGTTAGTTACTATTTTCTAGTTTAGGTTTATCTGTTAGGATTAACATTTGTTTCAAATCTTTTTAGATTTGGTTCGTTTTTATTTCATTATTTTTAGGTTAGAATAGAATTAGTCACTATCTTTTTTGTTTTTTTTACAATAGTCAATATCTTTTTAGATTAAGTTAGTTTTTATTTTCCTTTTATTTAAGGTAGATTCCTTTTCTAATATCTTAGGTTAGATTTGTTTTGTTTTTAATTAGATTAGATTAATTTTTTTTCTTATTTCCACAAATCAAAAAAAGATTTTGTTTCGATAATTTCTATTTTTTAGGAGTAACTTTAGTTAGATTATTTTTATTTGTTTTCTTTTTATCTATACAATAACCGAGAAAAAAAAAAAGAAGAAGGGAAAGTTACTACTCATTCTTCTTGCGCGGTGCTACTGACAGGTTTCATGTTTAAGTTTTGTTTATGCAAGGTATAAATCCAAAAACCTTACTCTTTGACTCAGAAATAGAAAGAACTCTAAGAGTGTGTTTGGATGAGGTAATTGAGAAATTTTGAAGAATTTAGAATTCTAGGCAATTCAAATGATTTAATTATATTGATTTCATTTCTAAATATTCTTGTTTGGATGGAGTAATCAAAAATTTCATTGTCATCATTTTTGGGTAACTTTTATAAATTTTATTTTTTTGGGGCCAAATTTGAAAATTGAAATTAGGGGTCAATTTGTAAATTTCAAAAAATTTGAGGGGTCAATTTATAATTTTGAATAAGCTGAGGGGTAAATTTGTAATTTCCAAAAAATATTAGGGGTCAAATTGCAATTTTTTGTAAATTTATTGGGGTCAATTTGAAAATTTTGGAAAATTTGAGGACCAAAATGCAAAATTTGAAATTTATAAGTGAAGAAATTTGAAATTCTTAGCTTTTAGGTGTCATTTGAAATTCTCTAAATTTAACTTGAATAAAATACTTCATAAATTTCCATCATTTTGAAAATTCTCCATATTATTATTCAAACAATAGAATTCATCTAAAAGTATTTGAATTCCCTCAAAACATTACATTACCTCAAAATATTCCCCCATCCAAACACACTCTAAGGGAAATCCGGAAATCCGTCCGGCTAGCCAAAGAAGAAGTCATTAAAGCAACAACTTGAACGATAGTGATTTCTCTTCTGACGGATGATAGTGATTTCTCTTCTGACGAATCCGAGATGGGAGATATTCAGTGTGTCACATTAGAAGATTATGGAAGGCTTGACAACTTGAACGATGATGCATTTGGATTCCAACCAGTGAAACCAGTAGCATTCAACATTAAGAATCACGTCCTCAAATCTCTAAAGGAAAACCAATTCTCAGGTAAGAACTCAGGAAATTGCATAGAATATCTAATATATATTTTTTTTAAACTTGCAGCACTATATGTCCACCAGGAGTATCAGAATCCGATAAACATCTTCGATTGTTTGTCTACTTATTAAGTGGATGGGCAAAAAATTGGTTGAACACGCTTCCAAGTGGCACCATTTTTACTTGAGACCAACTGAAGAGACAATTCCTTGATCGTTTCTTTCCAACCACAAAGAACTTGGAGAGGAAGCGTGAGATTGATAACTTCAAACAGCAAGATGGGGAGACACTCTATGATGCCTGGGAGAGATTCAATATATTACTCAAAAGGTGTCAAGGACATAATATCCATGAGATGAATATGATGCAAAATTTCACCATATGTCTAAAGCCGTAAACCCGCATGATCTTAGATGCATCAGTCGGAGGGACCATGAATATCAAGAAAGCAGGAGAGGTACGTGAGCTAATTGAAAACATGTTCTTGAACGACTACCGGTCCCAAGGAGATGAGAAAGTTTATCCGAAAGAAGGGAGGTATAATGGAATTAAATACACAGGATGCCCTGATAGCCAGTTACAAACTTCTGAGTACTAAGATTGAAACCATATCAAGAAGTTGGAAGCAATGGAGCTAGCTCAACCCTCATCAAATGTCTTCATGGGTGACTTATGAAAGAAAACTCATATAAGTGGTACATTCCTTCCAACAAGTTTGGGGTTATCAGACGAACAAGTTAGGTACATGGAGTCAAATCCTGAATAATAAAGAAACCTTTATCCCCAAGAATGGCCCGAGTACTACCCTGCACAATGGGAAGACCAATTTGAAAATGAAGATATGTCTGATCTGGAAGAAATGGTTAAGGCATCTGAAGCTCAGCTGGAAGGAATTATGCGTAGTATGGAAGCCACTAATGCTCTAGATAAATAGAGAAAATGCACAATACACAAGTACAAGGATGAAAAGGAGAGTAGGGACACTAATAACATCATTATAGATGCTATGGAGTTAAGAAGTAAAATAGTTCCCACACCAGTAGGTTCTAAGAGCATAAAGAAGAAGGTATCTGGAGTAGTTAAAAAGGAAGTATTTGATGAGGAAGTCGAAAGTGAGTGTGAAGTTGAGAAAAAAGGAGAAACAATGAGGCTACCTTATCCATTTTTAGTAGTAAAGGAAAGAAGAGAAAGTAAGAAGGTGATGAAAAAGGGATTCACCTCACAAAAAGAAAAGGTCAAAACTCGAAAAAGAAAAAAACCTAAAAAGGCTCCACCTTCTACCAAACTTCCATACCCTTCTGAAGGAAGAACAAAAAAAGATATACAGCGGGTTAAAGAAATGGAGTACATCGCATGTAATCTACAAGGTACTCCTACTAATTTGGAAAGGATAACTAAGAGCCCTAATCTCACAGCACTCATAATAGATGTTGAGAGACACTAGGAAAGTTGCATGTTTGTCCAGGAGCACCCACATAATAAAGAAGATCTTGAACACACAAACATCAAAGTAGAAGTTGAAAAGGGGAGAAAGAAAGGTCCTAAAGGAGTAGATATGGAGAAAAATATGGTGTCAAAAGCACTCGTTGACAAGAGCTCCATTCTTAAGAATTCCAAATGTTTTACTAGGAAGTAAAAAGCCTCAATTCATTCTCAACAATGTCAATCTACCATCCACCTATCTCAAAAAGGAATATGGAGCAAGTGAAAATTAGGCAAATGACGGAGGTGCAAACTGAAGGTGAGAAAAACACAAGAAGGGGGGTTGAATTGTGTTGGCTTTTTCTGGTTTCTTTTCTTGGTGTTAGTACTGGTCAGAATCTGAGGTGTACAAATTCTGACTCAAGAGTCTGAATGCAGCGGATAAGTACAGAAAGACAAAGATAAAGACAGAGAGAGAAAGAGCAGACACAAAGCAATTTATATTGGTTCCTCCCACAACACAGGAGTAGTCCAGTCCCATTGAACTTCCAAGGGATTTCACTATAATCACTACTAATTACAATTGATCAAGGACTCTTCCAAGGGACTTCTCAATGCTCAAGCACCCTTGCAGACTTCTTTACTCAAGGTCACTACCAAGAGACTTCCAATGCTCATGGACAACTCCAAGAGACTTCTGATGCTCAAGGATAACTCCAAGAGACTTATGATGCTCAAGCACGCAGGCAAGAGACTTCCAATGCTCAAAGGGAAACCCTAAGAGACTTCTAATGCTCAAGGTTTCACCAAGAGACTTATATGCTCAAGCTTCACAAGCAAAAGACTTCTGATGCTCAAGGTTTCACCAAGAGACTTATATGCTCAAGCTTTACAAGCGAAAGACTTCTAATTGTTTACAACAAATATAAACAAACTTGTTCTTACACCGGATATATATAAATGTTTGGTGTACCTGAACAAATGAACAGACTCTTTACAACTCTAGGATTTCTAAGATACAAAGTTTGGTAATAAAGATCATAAGTGTTTTTGCGTTATTTAATTAACAGAGTAATTGTAACATCCCACCTAAGACTCGAATAATTATTAATATTGAGACGATGTATCAGAACTGTTTTAAGCAAAGGGCAATTTGGTAAATTGTCAGTTAATGGGTTAATTATATGGTAAATGTGATAATCCGCTTATAAGTGTCAGTTATCAGTATTAGAGGTAATTAAGAAGCATGGCAATCTTGTAATTATGGGCAATGGCAATTTTGTGAATATTTGAAAAGGGAGTAACAATTTTAAAAGGAAGGAAAAGATATTTTCCCATTTATGTTTTCTTCTCCTTCATTTCATTTTCTCCAAACCAGCCACTCTCTCCCCCAATTCTCTACTCTCACGCCTCCTCTCCCTCTCCAACCATCCATCAACTCTTAATCCCAACTCTTGTAAGAAGGTATTGCAAGCATGCTTGGTAGGAAGCTTAGAACAAGAGAAAGGAAAGAAGAACAAGAAAGTATCAAGAGAAGAGTTAGAGCTTTGGTTTTCAAGCTTGAGTTTAGTGATTAGAAGCTTGGCAAGGAGTAAAGCTAGCATCAAGGTGAGCTCCCTAGGGTTTTAGAACCCACTATGAGTAAGTTTAAGAGTAATTTTACATGTTGAGCTAAGTTTAGGAATTGTGCTCTAATCTCATATGCTTGCCAAATTCCTTGATGAATCATGTTTAAAACTATCAATTTGTATTAAAAATTCATTCCTTATATTGTATGATGCCTGGATATGCTTAGATATGTCAAAATGGTGGAAAAATCACACTTTTAACTAGTTTTGAACTGTCATTTTCGCCCGGCGAACTCGGGGCGAGATCATAGCAATTTTCAGCATTTTTCCCTGCTTCATTTCGCCTCCACTTCGCCTCAGGGTCGCTCAGCGAAATCAGGCAGACAGCTCAGGTCTGTTCTGGTTCGTTCTGGGTGCTGTATACGCGTTCGGCGAGGCTTTTAATAACCGTTTTCAAAGAGAACTTAAATTTCTAAGGAAAACACCATTCTTGACATATCCGGAAGGTGATTTCAACATTTAAGGAATGGATGAATTAAGGATTGGACAAAGCATTAGAAATGTAAGAATAAGGTTATTTAAGTATGGAATGTTTCCAATAACCAAGCAATGGCTTATGAGAACGATGAGCCTAAGACTATAAGTTTCTAAGTTAAGTATTTGGAGTTTATCCTCCTTAAGAATGCATTAATATGCCAAGGCTAGAGAAAGTATTAGAAGTACTTACAAGTACTTAAGATGAGAAATAATGTTTAAGTTAAGGACCTATTTATAGGTTAGGCAATTAAGAATGAATACTTAAGAGTGCATTAGATATGCACAAGATTATGAACGTATAAGATATGTATATGAATTTAAGTTAAGAATCTATGATAAAGAATATGATAACGTGTTCATCAGACTCCGGGATACGCCGGATGGGATTTCTCCGAAAGGGCTATCCACACGTAATTTATAAGACGACGTTAAACGTGTTCATCAGACTCCGGGTTTCGCCGGATGGGACTCTTCTGAGAGGATTGTCCACACGTATGTTATAAGACTTAAGCATGTCCAGCAGGCTCCAGGATTCGCCGGATGGGACTTCTCCGAGAGGGTTGTCTACATGCAAGATGTGTCCAGCAGGCTCCGGATTATGCCGGATGGGGCTTCACCGAGAGGGTTGCCTACACAAAGATAAGAGGAGTCCGGTGTTAGCCTGATATGATAGGAATTTCACCGGTATGATGGGAGATGTACTTCGGGGTTACTCCACCCGGATGCACTCCGTAAAATGAACCAAGATAATGATTGTTTGTTCAACGCTAACTTCTAACTTAATGATATGAAAAGATGATACGAATATGAAATGAATACGTATATTTTATATGTAATACGAGGCATGATGATTAGTTCCTAGGGAACGCGATGTGATCATAGGATGTCCCCAAGATCACTACGTATAAGACTAAGATAAGAATAGAGTATGAAATGCATAAGATTATGTATATGACAAGTATAAAAAAGATAAAGACCTGACGCGATCCTAGGTTTCTCCTTGATCGCGATAGATGTTAAAGAATGACAGCGATCGTAGGTATCCCCAAGATCGCTAAGAGTAGGCACGGTGACCCTAGGTTTCCCCCGTGGTTGCCAACAGTAGGTTGGGTTGGACCTCACTGAGACGTTATGTCTCACCCCAATCCTTCTGGTGCAGGTTCATAGGTTAACAGGTGATGTACATGAAGATGTTCAGGAAGACGCTGGATGGAGTGCAGATGCTCGTCAAGGCAAGCTCAGGAGGTTGACAGATTTTATATATGTATACAACGTGTATTATATGTCATTTGGGTATTTATGTAAACGAGCAAATTGTACTCATTCAGTGATTTGTATATATTATTGTAAATTTTAATGTATCTGATATCAGATTAACGCACATGCTAATATACTAGTTAAAGTTAGTATGGGTGTTACAATTGGTATCAGAACAGGTCGATTCAGACCGTGCCTTGGGTCATTAAAGTTTCAATAAAAGTAGTGGGACCATTGGGTTCCGGATATTGTTCTAAAGGTCACATCTAGTTGAGCCTGATCAACTCAATCTAGTATATGATAGTTAGGATAAATGTCTGACAGTTGAATGTGACCAAGGAGGAATGAAGTGTACGAAGGGCGAAGATTAAGGTGACATAATTTTAAGACGGGATTGGCGGAGAAGTATTCACGCCAAATGGTGGCCATCAAACTGTAAAGTGACGAAGCCTGATAGTGGCAAGGTCTTAGAGACATAAAGGATATTTAACATTGAGGTGAAGTGCCTCAACCCAGTTGGACGCATCGTTGGACGATGCCTCGTCTGCGGAATACATAAGGATTAAGGAATCATGGAAGGCTCTAGGGAATGACGTAGAATCTTGGCGGGAACCGCAGATTGAGAATTTAAAGTGAAGTGTGGATTAAGTAACAATTCCGAGTACAGAGTTGAAGAATAGCAGTACCAAGCTTAGAGAAATGAAATGATGAATTACCGGACAGTTAAGAGAATTAATTATGGATTACGTGAGTTATTTGGACAGATGAAATTAACCACTCAAGTGTGGTTATTGAGTATGAATCACAAGTAAGTTTGACCCCATCAGATCAGCCACGTCTCCTGAATCAGAATTGTGAAATAAGAAGAGGAGATGACATGCAGCCTAAGAATTAAGATGGATGAACAAGTGGTAACAATAAAACTCGTTGCATGTCAAAGCGTGAATCAATTTTTGGGCGTATCCAAATGGTAAGAAGATTAGAAGTAATAGAAGCTAGGCTGGAATTATTATGCTGATGGACGAATTAAGTTGAATACTCTTGATTAGACAAACAGTAGTGAATTTTCTCGATTGATCGAAGAAGGCAAGTTTAAGATTAAAGTAGACTAGCTTTGAAGGATGCTCGGAATTTCAGTCGAGAAACTATGTTGAGATTTTAATATACGAAGGATCGTCTTGAATATGAAAAGTTAAGTTTAAGGTTAAGGTGAAGGCGTTATATGATTTCAATTGAAGAGTTTTCTTCCGCGAATATTCTAGAAGTTTAGAGAGGTCGCCCCGTGTGGTTAAGTTCCGAGGGCGATAATAAAGTATAGAATTCGGTTTGTTCAACTATAAGCGGAATTACTCAGATGTTAAGAATCGAGATTTGAATTGTGAATACGGTAACAAGTTACTGGAGGGATCCGATAGATTATGATAAGTGCAAAAGTTTAAGATCGATTAATTGGGCACTCGAAGAAACGCAACCGATGTTGGGCGTTCTAGAGAACCGGTAAGAGTTTGGATCTTTTCAGGACGGATTGTCCCGTAGAAACTCAAGAGTAACTTAAGGAACATGATAGAGCTAAGGAGACCAATGTTGTCCCGGGAAGATTATAGATATGAAATCATTACGGATAAGGCAAGAGAGAATAGTAACAAGACTCAAATGAAAGGTATGAACCTTCAGAAGCTATACGTGTTTTTAGAAGTCGCCACAAATGGATGTACACGAATTTAAACTGCCTCAGATATATTTCCAGTCGGGTTTCTGCAATGCTTAATGATTCTGCATGAAGAGCTGACCAAGAGAAATGGTAACGTCAGACAAATTTGTTACAGTGATTACAAGTGATAGAGTAAAATGACTGATCGATGGAAATTTTATGTGACAATAGTGAAGTCTTTCTCCGATGCTAACTCGAGTGTTAAAATCAGAGTGGCGCAGCGGAGTGGTAATTCAAGAATGATATAATGAACAACGCTAAGCTGAGGCTTAGAGTATGAGAAGATGTTAAGTGCTTAATTCCTATTATTCGGGATAGTAGTAAGAATAAGCGATTTGAACATATCATGAGTTCTAATGGAAAGTTATGAAAGTTAAGTTGATGAATACTTTAAACCTCGGAATCCATGAGGAATGAAATATTTGAATAGAGGCCTTGATCAGATACGACAATGCAGTGGCGAATGAGTTTAATTCCATGTTGCAACCATGTCATGTTAACCTATATTAGCCGAAGATTTCGGAAGTCTTGAACTTAATGTTCACCAGTAAAGGAAGGAGAATTTTTACGCAGATTAAAAGTTATTCGCAGTTCATGGTAAAGGGCTACGTAATTTCAGGTTATGACTAAAGGATTAAAGACTAATTGTGCTATTTTTGGCAGCAACCAAGTAGAACCTTCTTTTGAGATAAGAAACTTGGACTTGATGTTCAGAAATGAGAAAGGAGTTCACTATATCGATAAATGTAATCATGATCTAAGTTATGTGATAATGTATGTTCAAGAAATAAACATGAGTAACATTGGCGGGGCAAACCTGGCAAGCCAGTTGAAAGGCAAATCCCGAATGTTACGAAATGAGTTCAGAGTAAGAAAAGATTTCCAATTGATGTGGTAGTGTCTCAAATATGTTAAGGTTAAGAATGATGTCCCGTTAGTCGGACAAAGATGAGATAATGTATAGTGTACACGTGCTTGCTTATGTATGTAAGTTATATGCTATGATATATATTATATAATGATATGTGAGACGACTTAAGCCACTCATCACTTGGATTAAATTCCTATAAGTTTGGGATTATCGGTGTAGAAAACATTTATGCTACGATAAGAAAGTGAGAATAAGTTGTGACAAGAACGATGAGAGATTGGCAAACTCCTAGTATGAAGAAAGATTTCTAAGTTATTGAGATAAGTAACGTCATAGATCAATTGAAGCAGAACGCGGGTAATCAGTAAGATTTCGCGAGTCCTTGAGGAATTCCGTGATGGAAGCAATGATTAAGATTATGGAAAGTAATACACCAAGGTGCCTCCTCCTTGTACTTGTATAATGGAAGTAATGCGGTAGTTTTACTCTCATTAAAGAATGGTAAAATCAAATATGTAGGATGCCGTTGTATAAGGCAAAGATCGAATATAAGAATTCAATGGAATCGTCGAGGATAATAAGAACGACCAATGTCGTCTAAGTAAGATTACGCGGACTATAACGAGAATATAAGTTTCAGCACAAGTGTTAAGATTGGATAACTCTAGTTTGGGTTTGCAAGAAGTGTATAAACAAGGATATAGTCAGCAAGTTGGATGCGATGGTTCGGATAACTTCATAATCTGCTACGCAAGAACTGTGTGATGCACATCAAGTAATTTAGATAACGGAAAGATTGTCGAATACATTCGACTTATAGAGTTGGAATCTAAGGGGTTCCGATAAGTAAGATGAACTGGAGTCTTAGCTAATGAAGGAAGTAGTATGTGAGATTAATTCAAGTATGATAGTGGATTCTAAATTTCGAGGACGAAATTTCTTTAAGGGGGGTAGATTGTAACATCCCACCTAAGACTCGAATAATTATTAATATTGAGACGATGTATCAGAACTGTTTTAAGCAAAGGGCAATTTGGTAAATTGTCAGTTAATGGGTTAATTATATGGTAAATGTGATAATCCGCTTATAAGTATCAGTTATCAGTATTAGAGGTAATTAAGAAGCATGGCAATCTTGTAATTATGGGCAATGGCAATTTTGTGAATATTTGAAAAGGGAGTAACAATTTTAAAAGGAAGGAAAAGATATTTTCCCATTTATGTTTTCTTCTCCTTCATTTCATTTTCTCCAAACCAGCCACTCTCTCCCCCAATTCTCTACTCTCACGCCTCCTCTCCCTCTCCAACCATCCATCAACTCTTAATCCCAACTCTTGTAAGAAGGTATTGCAAGCATGCTTGGTAGGAAGCTTAGAACAAGAGAAAGGAAAGAAGAACAAGAAAGTATCAAGAGAAGAGTTAGAGCTTTGGTTTTCAAGCTTGAGTTTAGTGATTAGAAGCTTGGCAAGGAGTAAAGCTAGCATCAAGGTGAGCTCCCTAGGGTTTTAGAACCCACTATGAGTAAGTTTAAGAGTAATTTTACATGTTGAGCTAAGTTTAGGAATTGTGCTCTAATCTCATATGCTTGCCAAATTCCTTGATGAATCATGTTTAAAACTATCAATTTGTATTAAAAATTCATTCCTTATATTGTATGATGCCTGGATATGCTTATATATGTCAAAATGGTGGAAAAATCACACTTTTAACTAGTTTTGAACTGTCATTTTCGCCCGGCGAACTCGGGGCGAGATCATAGCGATTTTCAGCATTTTTCCCTGCTTCATTTCGCCTCCACTTCGCCTCAGGGTCGCTCAGCGAAATCAGGCAGACAGCTCAGGTCTGTTCTGGTTCGTTCTGGGTGCTGTATACGCGTTCGGCGAGGCTTTTAATAACCGTTTTCAAAGAGAACTTAAATTTCTAAGGAAAACACCATTCTTGACATATCCGGAAGGTGATTTCAACATTTAAGGAATGGATGAATTAAGGATTGGACAAAGCATTAGAAATGTAAGAATAAGGTTATTTAAGTATGGAATGTTTCCAATAACCAAGCAATGGCTTATGAGAACGATGAGCCTAAGACTATAAGTTTCTAAGTTAAGTATTTGGAGGTTATCCTCCTTAAGAATGCATTAATATGCCAAGGCTAGAGAAAGTATTAGAAGTACTTACAAGTACTTAAGATGAGAAATAATGTTTAAGTTAAGGACCTATTTATAGGTTAGGCAATTAAGAATGAATACTTAAGAGTGCATTAGATATGCACAAGATTATGAACGTATAAGATATGTATATGAATTTAAGTTAAGAATCTATGATAAAGAATATGATAACGTGTTCATCAGACTCCGGGATACGCCGGATGGGATTTCTCCGAAAGGGCTATCCACACGTAATTTATAAGACGACGTTAAACGTGTTCATCAGACTCCGGGTTTCGCCGGATGGGACTCTTCTGAGAGGATTATCCACACGTATGTTATAAGACTTAAGCATGTCCAGCAGGCTCCGGGATTCGCCGGATGGGACTTCTCCGAGAGGGTTGTCTACATTCAAGATGTGTCCAGCAGGCTCCGGATTATGCCGGATGGGGCTTCACCGAGAGGGTTGCCTACACAAAGATAAG
Organism: Medicago ruthenica; assembly: GCA_018208015.1. NCBI lineage: Eukaryota > Viridiplantae > Streptophyta > Magnoliopsida > Fabales > Fabaceae > Medicago > Medicago ruthenica. Next base: position 54,498,379 of record CM031378.1, read on the forward strand.
AGGAGTCCGGTGTTAGCCTGATATGATAGGAATTTCACCGGTATGATGGGAGATGTACTTCGGGGTTACTCCACCCGGATGCACTCCGTAAAATGAACCAAGATAATGATTGTTTGTTCAACGCTAACTTCTAACTTAATGATATGAAAAGATGATACGAATATGAAATGAATACGTATATTTTATATGTAATACGAGGCATGATGATTAGTTCCTAGGGAACGCGATGTGATCATAGGATGTCCCCAAGATCACTACGTATAAGACTAAGATAAGAATAGAGTATGAAATGCATAAGATTATGTATATGACAAGTATAAGAAAGATAAAGACCTGACGCGATCCTAGGTTTCTCCTTGATCGCGATAGATGTTAAAGAATGACAGCGATCGTAGGTATCCCCAAGATCGCTAAGAGTAGGCACGGTGACCCTAGGTTTCCCCCGTGGTTGCCAACAGTAGGTTGGGTTGGAGCTCACTGAGACGTTATGTCTCACCCCAATCCTTCTGGTGCAGGTTCATAGGTTAACAGGTGATGTACATGAAGATGTTCAGGAAGACGCTGGATGGAGTGCAGATGCTCGTCAAGGCAAGCTCAGGAGGTTGACAGATTTTATATATGTATACAACGTGTATTATATGTCATTTGGGTATTTATGTAAACGAGCAAATTGTACTCATTCAGTGATTTGTATATATTATTGTAAATTTTAATGTATCTGATATCAGATTAACGCACATGCTAATATACTAGTTAAAGTTAGTATGGGTGTTACAGTAATGGCACAATAAAATAGCAGAGTTTTGTTAATCTTCTTCATGGTCTTCAACTCCTTATATAGGCAGGGATTTGAGAGGCATTGAAGAAGAGTGTCAGAACATTAAGAGTCGTTGAGAAGCTTTAAATCAAGGACGTTAAGCCATTTCCTGATATGGATAATTCCGCTAGATGTTCATTCCAAAATTCTTTGCTGAAACAGGAAGTATCCGTTCATTCTTATTACTCTTGAAGTTCTTTGTTTGTTTCTACACGTGGTCAGAAGAAGAAAAAATTGAGCTCAGATCCTTTAATGTGGACAGCTATAGAAGACGACAAATCTGACGTGGAGTCTGGCTCCCTCAGTTGCTTCTGAAGTCTGAAGGTCTTCCAAGTCTGATAGGTTCTTCTGTGTTTGACTAGGTATTCTGAGTCTAATGATCTTTACAGAGTTTGATGATCTCTCCAGCTTCTGAGATGCATCCTTTTCTTCTGATCCAATGTGTTGACTTCTAGTTGACTTTTCTTCAGATCTTCTACCATAGTCTTTTGGGCTTCTCTTGTGCTTCTGATGCTTTAATACATGTTCAATACTTGATGGATACATTCTATGATCCTGCACACTAGAATAAATATTAGTATATCCAATTGTTCTTCAATACTTTGTTATCATCAAAACTTTAGAGGAATTGTACAAGACCTTTCTTGTTCCAACACAAACATCTATGACAACATTTAAAGCACCTCAGAAGAATAAGAAGCTCAGCTCTGACTACAGGAAGAAATATCCACCTTGACTTAGGTGGTGGTGCGTCAAGACCGAGACGCTAAACAAGCGCTGAATGGGAGGCAACCCTTATTTTTATTTTCAGTCATTTAAATTTCAGTCAATTATTTTACATAGCCATTCCATCTCATAATTTATTTCTTTTATTGTTGCTAACTCGCAACTAGGCGCGTTGTTTTACATAAATTGCGTAACTTTCCTTTTCAAAAATCTAAAATTTTGTTTGAGTCTTGGAGAATTTTCCAACCATTGTCAGCAGAGGGTTGACTTACTTCCGAATTCAGGAGCACGGTAACTTTTGAAGCATGTTGCGGAAGATACTCAGAAAAGTCACCATTACAATTCTGTATAGCATAATCGGTGAGATTTTGAGTCAAATATATATTTCAATTTGTTTCTACTTTTTTCTTTCATTATGGGTGTTCCATGTTAGATTGCTATTTTTGCTCAAAATTTAGGTCGTTCTCTACAAACTATCGGTTGTATTGTCATACACACGAGGCATTTGTTTTTGGTAACTACAACCTTTTTCAAGCCACCCTGAATTATCATTATATATCCTTTGTGAAACCACTTTGAGCCTCCATGCATTAAATTTTTCTTGGTTACTTTTATGTACATTGCATCATGTCACAAGTTATGAACCCTATTGATTATATCTGTTTGATTTCTTTTTGGAGTTAGATATGTTAGTGAAATACTTGTCATGGTTTGGAATTAAGTTTGGGGTTACTCTTTGGAATTAGCAACATTTTAAGTTTGGGGTGGGGTACTAGTAGAACTTGGTTATCAAAGAAAAAAATGAAAAAGAAAAATGTAGATAAAACATCAAAATGATGGTCTACACACAAAAAAAAAGTAGAAAATCAAGAGACAAAAACAAAAGTTTAGTCTCTTAAAAAATGGAGAATAAGTAGTTCTACCATTGCCCAAATATTTTTTTAACTGGCTCAAAAATGAAAGCCCAACAATCTCCCCGTCAAGTGTGAGACACCCATATCACTAGCCTGATCCACACTAGGATCCCACTTCCGCTCCCCCATCGAGCCTAACATGGGCTCTGATACTAGTTGTTGGAGAGTCCGGAGAGCGCCGGGAGCGACAATGGACTAAACGTCCTGGACCACTAAGAGACTTAGACACTACATCTCCACCAAAAACCTTAAGGCATCAGGTATATGGGTCCCCTCTCTTATATATCCAACATTTCATCCATTCCTAGTCGATATGGGTCATAATCACTCACACTTGAAACCCAACAATTCCTTTTTTACTACTTCCTTTATGGTTGAATTCAGTAGTCGCTGATGTTGGACAATTGCTCTGTATTCCTCATCTAGCTTTATTTTTTGCATGCAAATTGTTGGGATGATTCCTTTCAAATCTAAAATGCTTCATTAAAATGCCTCTTTATTGTTGCAGAGTACTTGAAGAAGTTTGTGCTACTGGTCCGTGGTTAATGAATTACTCACTATTGTTGAATATATTTTTCCTTCTCCCAAAAACACATAATTTAAACGGGGAGGGAGTTCTTTCAATCATGAATCCTATTTTTCTTATATTTCTCCTTCTCTAAGATCCTCCTTAGGTTAAGGTTCTTCTTGTGCAGGTTGCATCTCCATCTGTGTCACTTCATGCTTCGTTTCTTCCTCTGTCTCATCTCATTCAAATAGAATCCTTGCATTCATGATACCCCTTTAAAGGGGGGTTTGCTCCTATATTCTTCGAAAGTATTTTATTCATAAACTTTGCATTAGCATGCATCTTTTCCAAAGCTTCACCCAACGAGATGTTGATCTGCAAGTTGGTGAGTAGTTCTTTGAATTTTCGAAATTGTTCATCATGCTCTACATTCTTCCCAGTGTATGGATATGGCAGCTTGATGTAATCAGGTGATTTTCTAGGATTTTTTTCTTTCATCAATGATCTGACGTTTGTTCATCCTCAATATGGAATCTTCAACAATTAATGATTCAAACATAGGCATGCCCTCCTTTTTCTCCTCATCTGACTTGGCTTCTTGACAATCATTATTTTGTGTTTATGAAGGTGTTTCCTTTTTCTTATTTTTTTCTTCTTAGCTCTACTGTCATCCATGTTTGGTTTTGAAGTGTAGTTGATTGTTGCTTGCAAAATCTGTTACTTATGCAGCCAGACCTCCTACCTTCTTCTCAATCATGTCGAGGTTCACTTCCTGCTTTTTGATGGCTTCTTGTTGAATTTTTTTCATTGTGTCCATGTTGTATTGGAAAGCTTTCAACAATTGAAGGATTATGTTATGTATAGCCTTTTTCCCAGGTGTTGAGTAGTCTCATTGGTACCAGTAGTATGGCTCGGTAGAGGGTAGGGATGAAAATGAGTCGCGTCGAAGCAAACTTGTCTGAGTTCAACTCAACTCGATAAGAATTAGTTCGGTTCGATACTCGACTCAAGTTCAATACGAATCATTTTCTTGACTCGAGTTCGACTCATTTGAAATTAACTAACAACTCGGTTCGGCTCGTTAAAATCATTTCACCCTTAATCAACCACGAAATGGTTTGGCCAGACAAATTCAAGCATGTAGAAAATTTACTTAAAAACTTGTGCGAGAGAGAACAATCCCCGACGAAATGAAATATTTTGACTAATTTAACAATCATAAATTTGGGGTTTGAAACTGATTATTACTATTTTTGAAAAAATAAATTATCACTAACCTCATTAATACAGCGTTGCATGTATTGGATTGTATATGTGGGAGATAGATACAATAAACTTTATTTATAAACAACCGATGTGGGAGATAGATACAATAAACTTTATTTAGACAATACACATATGTTATCTACCTATTTCTATGTTATATATTATCTCACTGAAAAGTTATTTTTCTCTCTTTTTCTTCATAAAAGATGAACGTCTATATATATTCTTTATTTGATTGAAAATAGAGAGCCACTTGTCTTGCTTATTTTTTACTAAATATTTTTCTTATTCACATAGTACCGATTATTATATTTGAATGTACCTCGAATCCAAATAATGTATTGGTTATGTATACCCCCGTAGATGTTAAATTTAAATAAAAGTCATAGCAAGAACAAAGCCTTTAAATATGCATTTTTTTTTAAGGCAAGAGTAAAATAACATCAAACAGAGAGGCTCCCAACTAAGTTGGTACCCTGCTCTAATCTTTTGTCAGATGCTCATAAATATTATTAATAAAAAGGAAAAAATTACATAAAAACTGGGGGACATAAACCTAACCCAGTAAAACCACACAAGAGTGTAAGTCGACCCCAAACGGGTGATACAAAGATTAAAACAACACATAAGTGTATCAACCTCTAATAAATCCTAAAACTAATTAAAGGTCTTCAATGCAGTGATTGAACCCTCGGTCAACACAGAGGCGGTTCATGTACCATCAACTCTCTGCAACAATAGCAGCAAGCTAATGACCCTTTCGAGTCTCAAAAACCCCAACCAAAAGTGAATGGTGAATCTTAAATTGGCGTATGAATCGTCTGCCATCACAAAAACAATTCAAGATCCATCAACTCCCTGCAAAAACAGCAACAAGCTCAACACGACTCTTTTGAGCCCATGAGTCCAACATCGGACAAATATAATGATGAGGATTTTCAAATCAGTCAGAAATCAATCATGAAAATTGATACGGATATTAAGGCGGCAACAGTTCAAAGAGGAAAACCTTAACCTTGACACCTGCAGATTTCAACAGATCTGGACAATGATCAGAGAGTTAAAACATCGGAACGCCCACCATGAATCGATGACACGCTTGATAAGAAAACACTGAGACGGTCGCCGCCACAGACGGCGTTGTAGCAACAATCGACCCATTTCATAACGACAAACAACAAACCCACATCTGAAGCTCAGAAACTAGGAACTGAGTGAGAAAGAAGGTCGCTGTCAAAACAAGCATAACAACGACGGCGCAAGATACTAAATCCGGCGACGACATTGATTTCAAATCGCCCCATCTGGACATCGCCAGACAGGAAGAGGGACACCGGTGGTGCGGAGGGTGAAGCTCGTCGCACTAAAAATAACAAAAAATAAGAATACAAAAACACAACAAAACTAGTGTAGATAACATAAACAAAAACAACAAAAATCCACAATTAGAACTAAGAATATCCTTGCGCTTACTTGTTTGCATTATTTGAAGGAAAACAAGTTCATGCCTATGTTTTGAAACTTGAGTTTGAGTTAGATACTCATATTTGTAACAGTTTGATATTTCTATGCTTCTTCTGGGTGTTTGCAAATGGCCCGGAAAGTGTTTGATAAAATGTGTGAGCGGATGAATAAGGTTTTGTGGAATATAATGATTGATTCTTATGCAAGGGTTGGAGAGTATGAGACTGTTTTGAAATTGTTTTGTGAGATGATGAAGGTATATGAACCTGATTGTTACACAATGCAGAATGTTATTAATGCTTGTGGTGGTTTAGGTGCTATTTCTTTATGTTTTGAAAAAGTGTGACAAGAATATAGCTTGTGATGTTTTGAGGAATGTCTTATAGAGATGTGAATTTATAAAATTCATTAATATTGGGTTTGCCATGCATGGGAAAGCTGAGGAAGCATTAATATTACTTTATGTTTTGAAGAAGTGTGACAAGAATGTAGCTTGTGATGTTTTGGTTAACACTTTTTTGGTTGATATGTATTGTAAATGTGGATTCTTGGTAAATGCCAAGCATGTGTTTGAAGGAATGTCTTATAGAATTCATTAATATTGGGTTTTGCCATGCATGGGAAAGCTGAGGAAGCATTTGATTACTTTGTCCATATGGTGAAAGTAGAGAAATTTGTGCTTAATTCTATCACTTTTAATGGTGTGTTGAGTGCATGTAATCATAGTGGAATGTTTAATGAGGGGTTAATGTATTTTGAAATGATGACTAAGGAATGCAATATTGGACCACGTTTGGTGCATTATGGTTGTCTTGTTGATCTTTATGCTAGAGCTGGACGTAATCAATAAGCTTTGAATGTGGTTTCAGAAATGCCTATAAAACCAGATGTTGTAACTTGTTGTTAGTTTTGGCAACGCAAGTTTTTGAGTAAGAGAGTAGCTTTTGTGGTGGTGCTTATGTGGTTTTGTGAGAAGAATAAAAATATTTTTTTGGCATGATAAAAAATGCCAGCATGACCTAATCCCAGTTGATGTACCTGTCAAGTTGCCAATTTAAACAGTAAACCGGTCAAGTCTTATTGGTTCACTAGTTCGATGGCATGGCTGATTCGTTAGTCAATTCGAGCCAGACATACCGCCTGTCTTGCTCAGAAAGATTGGCCCGACCGGTCCAAAACGGCTTTTAATACATTGTTTACAAGTACTATCTTTGAAGTTATATGTACAAAATAACAGAAATACATGAAGGACTAAGCCATTATGCAAACAGAACAAGAAAGTTTGAAGTATATGCGGAACAAAAAGATCTGATAAAACACCAAAGACATGGGATATACACTAATTCTTTTTCTTTTTGTTGGTACAATGTATACACTAATAATAACATGAAACTTATTTGTGTCAGTATAATGCTCTTTCTACCATTGAATGAACTACTAGGTGCAAACATCAATCACAGACAAATAAGGCAAAAATTATAGCTGATTGAAAAATGTTTATAAATTTTTAAAATATATATGACTGTAACTTTCAGATTAAAAATCTCTAAACAAGAGATACATCTAAAAAATGCAATGAATAACAGAAAATTACAACAAAAATAGTTCCCGAATCCAAAGTTAACATTAGTCATAATGAGGTAGCCACTAACAAAGACTACCATATATCTCATTTAATCACTTCTCTATTTTAAAATTATTACTGGTGTCTACATGGCAGTGTTATGTTTCGCGTGTGTGTTTGTGTACGTGGTGTACAACTTAATATATACTTTAGAAAAGATAGTTACCCAACAAACACCACACATGTTTTCATTCAATATACAACATTAACACATCAATGCATGTCAATTTGCAGATTTAGCATTCAAGATCAGAAAATTAGACAAGGACTAAAACAACTACAAACAATAACTACATCAAGTCCCGTCTCTTCCGCTAATTTTTTAGTCAACTGCTAAACATCGCTCCCATTGAAGACCAAGGAATAGCCTTGCACATTCTCTTCATCCACATCTCCAGTATCCTCAGCAACGTGATAGTATATCGTTCTCTCCTCCATCTTCGGCGGCGAACCTACACTATCCGTTGACTGCAAACTCAACCAAACAAAAGCATCACAAACCAATGTCATTCGACAATCACACTAGTTCACCACAAACAACAATCAGCCAATGCTACCAGTTTCATTTCTAATTAGCTTCTACTTCTCAGTTAACTTCTCTATAAACACAAAATGACTTCTTTTGTAAGCTGTTGGACTAATTTAACGACGGAGATATAATACTCTCAATCACAAAATTATTTCAACGACTAAGGTGCGAATCCACACTCAAAAACATATAGTCACTCAAGACGGTAGAAAATCAAAGTCCATCAATCAAATTAGATTTAACAAATTACACACTAAAAAACATATAGTCACTCAAGACAATCAATTCGACGCAAAGTAGTCAATAATAAGACCCAGATCTAGCCACATTTCAGCAAAAAGTAGTCAAGTATATTGATCTAACTTAAAATAGTTGGGCAAAAAACCAGTTAAAAAGTATGCAAGAAGTAATTGCTAAGGAACATCAAATTTCATACAGAGGGCAGGCTAAGGAACATCAATTTTGCTAGTTAAACCATAGTAGAGTCACTAGAAAACTCTGCTAATGAGCTCAACATTTGACATTCCACCACAAAGTACCTCAACAGCAACCTCGTCCAATTTTTCACTACTTATCAGCATTTCTTTTCCTACTTCAACAACTTCCAGAATTTCCATATTCCCATTGGATCTAACTACTCAGCAACTTGTGCAGAATCTTCTCTTTGATAACAAAAATGCAAAGTTAATCCTTTCCTTCTTTCTTTGTTCATCTCTCACAGAGTATATAATAGGCAAAACAGAACAAAGATGACAAACATGTGACATTATGAAGTACATATGACAAACATGCAAAAACTAGTGAATACAAAGTCCAGATACTCAGCTTCCTGAACTTTTCAGTAATAAAATGATTATCATGGTCAATATTCAGTAATAAGCGGGTATCCAACCTGACCCTCAAACCCCATTTTACATGCTTGTGGGATGATCCTTTATTCAGCGGTCGATTCTTATAACAACAACGAAGAGGAATAAAAAAAATAATTTACTTCAATCTCATACAACAACGAAGAAAATTGAAAGGACAAACAGAAAGAGCAAGCCATCAATCCAAAAACAATATTGAAAACACCCCACACATACATTACAAAAGGAAAAAAATATACACCTAAAAATACATTCCAAATAATTAAAACTCCACTTGTACAAATGAAAATAACTAGACCCTGTTTACTCCAAGAACCAAAGCCTTGATTTTGATTAGCGACGCAATAACATCTGCCATATTGATTCTTGCTTCAGGTGAATCTTCACAGCAATTCAGGGCTAAACTAAAAATAGATGACATGTGAGTCAATATATCATCAATTTGGTCCCCTGTTAGTTGGACTAAATTTGAATCCATGACCTCCATAATTGAATTAGGCAATGATCCACCGATCCATGTCTTGAAGCTTAGTTCTGCAACAAACATATCATCTGTTGGCTTTCTTCTTGTAAAGATTTCCATTAGCATAATCCCATAGCTGTACACGTCTCCTTTGACAGAAACAATTCCCTTAGATCCATACTCTGCATGTTTATACTAGTTATCAAATATTGTATACAATAAGGCTTAGATCCATACTATGTACACATTAATTACTAATATAACATGTTGATTAATAATGTGTGTTATAGATTTTTTTGTTGACAAAATCAAATAGATTGGTTGGGACTGAAAACATAAAGAAGATAATGTTAAGTAAAAGAGAAGAAATGACCTGGTGCAAGGTATCCAATAGTAGCTAAAGTTTGTGTATGAGTTTTAGATTGACCTTCATCCATGAGCTTAGCAATACCAAAATCACTAACATGTGCAACCATATTTTCATCCAACAATACATTGGAAGGCTTTAGATCACAATGAACTACTGGTATTGAAGAACCATGATGGAGATATTCCAATGCAGATGCAATATCTATCATTATATTTAACCTTTGCAAGAAATTTAAGCAATGGTTATCTGAATATAACCAATTTTCCACACTTCCATTTGACATGAACTCCATCACCAATGCTTTGAAATCAAGATTTGAACAACTACTGATAATCTTAACCAGATTTCGATGTCGTAGATTTCTCATTGCGTTGCATTCTGCATCAAAGCTCTTTGATTTTGCCTCTGATTGCAAATCAATTACTTTAACTGCAATCGTCTCACCATCAAGAAGCTCTCCTTGATACACAGAGCCAAAGCTCCCCCTTCCAAGTAATTTGCTCTCATTGAATCCATCTGTTGCTTGCACAAGTTCATAATAGGATATTCTTCTTGGAACTCCTAAATTTGACAAACCCCTTTCAATAGTAGTTTTGTTCTTTTTCCTTTTATTGTGTTTTAAAAGTATGATGCCCGCAACAACCAAAATGGCTGACACAACTATGGGAAGTATGCATTTCAATATAAGCTGTTTTTCCATTGACCATTTCTTAACTTGCTTACCACATGTTGGTACTTGGAGGCGAGGATCACCGCAAAGTGCTTCATTATGCATAAATGATTGAGCTGTGAAATTTTTGAAATGTCCACCATCGGGAATCTCTCCTTGTAATCTATTATATGAGAAGTTGATGTGTTGAAGATACCCAAGTGATTCTAAGGATTTTGGAATAACACCAGTTAACATATTTTGAGACAAGTCCAAGGAGATCAAGTTTACCATTTGACCAAGTGATTTGGGAATTGATCCATTCAGTTTATTTTTTGCTAAGGAGAGATTCTGCAATGTTTGTAAGGAATTGATGGTTGTTGGAATGTTGCTTGAAATCTGATTACTTGATAGGTCTAATAGTATAATTGCTCTCAAATTCCCAATCTCAGGTGGAAGATTACCAATGAAGGTATTAGAGGACAAATCTACCTCTAAGATATCTATGACACTCCAAAGAGAGGAAGGTATCTTAGAGTTCAAACTGTTAGATCCTATGTATAACCTTATAAGAGAAGTCATATTTCCCAAACATGTTGGTAAAACTCCAGAAAGCTTATTGTTTTCTATATACAACTCACCCAAACTCTTCATTTCACAAAGCTCTTCAATAAATGATCCTTGTAGTCCATTGTTGTCAAGATTCAAATACTGAAGTTTCTGCAACCCTTTGAATGTACCAGGTATTGGTCCAGTTATATTATTCCCAAAAAGAGAAAAATGTAGCAAGTTGCTCATGTTTCCAACTTCTTGGGGAATATTACCATCAATTCCACATGATGCTGCTTGGAAGAATTCTGCAGTTATATTTCCAATTGACTTAGGAAGATTGGGTATATGATTACCTGATAAGTCTAGATATTTCAAATATCTACAATTTGTCAAGGAAGTAAAGAATTGATGAGAATCTTTTATTGTCAAATTGTTTTCATATGTTAAAAACAATTCAAGTGACCTTAAGTTTCCAATAACATTGGGAACAATTCCACTGAATGCATTTTGATCCAATGCGATTTGACGGAGCTTAGAAGCGTTGAATATGTTATTTGGAATATTTCCAACAAAATTGTTTTGATACAAGTATAGATATTGCAAGCTAGGAAGGCTATATCCCGGATTTGATGGAATTGTTCCTGAGAGACTATTTATTTCAACCTCCAAATCTGTCAGTGATGACAAGTTGAAGATTTTGGGAGGAATAGATCCACTTAAGCTATTGTTATACAAGTATAGCACCTCAAGTTTATCAAGATAGCCAATCTCCTCGGGTATCAAACCTGAAAATGGATAATATTTGTGGTTATTGTTAGAATAGTGATCCTTCATCTTGTATATGGATAATACTCATCTCATGTGATAAATAGGATTGGACAATATTTGACATTTTTAGAAAAATAAAAATAAATTAAATTTAAATATAAAAAAAAGTAAAAAGAAAAATACAGTGGATTTGTCTTTTGTGAAATATCACGGATTCTTTTCAACCGTTGGATTTTTATTTTTACGTTGGATGATGTTTGGTTTTCATGTGCTTTGGTTTTTATCTGTTATTAAAATGCAAAAAAAAATAAAAATTCACCCACCCACATGCTCCTTGTTTCAATATTCATTCGTGTGTTTACGGTTTGCAATCTACTATCTACTATTATACTATATCAAAATTGTACTCCAACAAAATTTTATAATTATCTTTAATTATAACTTTTTAATTTTACAAGTCTAGTGATCAATTTGCAAGTAAAAAAACCAATTTGTTATGGCATAAATATAGAAAAACAGTTTATTCTCATCTCTTGTGCCATAAATATAGGAAAACAGTTTTTTCATCCTCTCTTATGTCATAGATATAGAAAAATAATTCATTCACAACTCTTTTAATTCATTCACCAGCTGTTAGATAAAGTCAAGTTACATTCCTTTTGGTGAATGAAGACAACTAATATTAACATTGGTTTAACCTTTCATATGTGGTGGTTTAGCCTGTTTGTTTGTCTGGGCATCGACTAATTTGTTTTTTGTGTCCATTGTTTGTGACTTGTTTTTTGTGTCCATTGTTTGAGCCTGTTTGTGACTTGATATAATAAAAATAGTTATAAATTTTCAAAATTTTATCATATCGATACATAAAAAAATGCTTCTGCAGATACAAAATATTTAACTGCATTTTACATATAAAGTAAAAGAATATTTGATAAAAACACTACATTAATATTGATATTTAAATATAGTCATAAGTTTTCAAAATTTTATCATATAGACTTTCTCATATCGGTACATAAATATTTACCTCAGATATAAACACATAAAATCCGCAGTCGGAGTAGTGGAAATATATAACATTATTTTTAGAGGGGGGGATATATTGACTCCAAGAGTAACTCTAAAGAGTTACTCCACATCCTCACCCTTAATTTTATCTTAATATAATGGACTACATTTATGTCTTATTAATAATCATGTGCATCATCATACTTGATCATTCTAACAATATTTAATTTTCATTTTTCATACTCAATCATCATTTATGTTTCATTAACACAATTTTTTTTGGTCAAGATGTTTCATTGAGACAATCAGTTATTGGTGAAAAAATTAAAAAAAAAAAATATTTTATCTAATGTTTATTTAGAACAGAGCTTCAGTCCTCCCCTATATATAAATAAACTATATTAAATAAATTGTTTTCAAGTATATATATTTGTACAAATATAAATTGATAAAAAAATAATTAATACAAATATATATACTTTTTTCTTTAAAAAAAGTATATATATTGTAACATCCCGCTTAAGACTCGAATATTTATCAGTGTCGAGACGATGTACCAGAGATGTTTTAAGAAAAAGGGCAATTTGGTAATTGCCAATTAATGGCCTCATATATGGCAAAAGCCATTCTTTCCCTCATTTTCCAACACTCTTTCTCTCTCTAGAATTCAACTCCTCTCCCTTCTCTCTTCTTCCTACCTCACGCCACCCTCCCCCATCTCTCCCAAAATTCATCTTCCTTAATCTCCATCACTCAATACTTATGCAAGCAAGCTCAAGTTGTGATTTTTGGGTCATTGGAGGTCAAGAAAACAAGAAAAGGAAAAGGATTGGAAGCTATGGTTTTAACAAGAATCAAGGAAAGAAGAGGTATCAAGTTAAGGCTTTGGATTAGGAAGCATGGCAAGCTTTGATCAGACGAATTGAGGTGAGCTCCACTAAGTTTTATACCCATTTAGGGGTAAATTATGAGGTTTTTGAGGAAAGGCTTAACATGATGATTTTGCATAGATTTACATAAGTTAGTTTCCCTTTTGTTAATACATGATATGCTATGATCTTATATGTTGAAAACCTTTGATTTTGATGTATAAATACTTGCTGCACTGTGTTTTGGTTGAAAACTCGTTTTGGAATTTTCTGGAAATGTTACAGGGCCTGGCCACTCTGGTTTTGTCGTGCCATGACAGAACCTGTCGTGCCACGATCATATGGATCAGCACATCCATCGTGTCATGACAGGAGCCATCGTGCCATGACAAAGGCAGAATGCCACCCCCATTTTGAAATGTGTTTTTAAGGCCAGAAACCGTCCGCACAGTGCCAGAATGTCTTTATGCATTTAGTAATGGAAGAATGGATCATGGTTTATCTTGTATTAGCATGAGAGTGGGGTTAGAAACTTCACATATCTTCGAGGATTAACCTCACTAAGAATCAAGAATCAATCACGGCAATGGGAAGAGTTAACCCTAACCCTAAGTTATCAAGTAAGATAGGGACTTAGTTCCCAACCTTTAGATAATGGCTTATGAGAACGATAAGTCAAGAACCTTTAATGGGTTAATGAGATTTAGAAGGTACTCATCATGTACTAAGCACAAGAAATGATTCCATATTCAAAGTTCAGAACCTTTTATTATAGGTTAAGCACTTAAGAATGATTACTTAAAGAATGCTTCATATATGCATAAGTTATAAGTTATATGTATATATATATATATATATATATATATATATATATATGAAGAATAAGAACAAGTTAATTAAATGACTAGATGTGTCTCCTGTAGTCTCGTTAGTTAGAATACAGGGGGTTCCAGACTAAGCTGGAATGGTGAAGTTACCGTCCGTGAGGGCAGCTACACATCAAAGTCAAGAAAGTTAAATGTGTCTCATGTAGTCTCGTCAGTTAGAATACAGGGGGTTCCAGACTAAGCTGGAACGATGAAGTAACCGTCCGCGAGGGCAGCCACACAAAAGCAAGAGGAGTCCGGTGTTAGCCTGATATGATAGGAATTTCACCGGTAGCAGGGAGATGTATTCTAGGGTTACTCCACCTGGATGCACACCATAAAATGAACCAAGATAATGTATTGTTTGTTCAACGCTAACTTCTAACTTAATGTTATGAGAAAGATGAATATGTATATATATTATATACTAAGAGATAAGACATAGTAGTCACCAGTGAACAGAAAGTGATCGTAGGATGTCCCCAGATCACTAAGTATAAGATTTAGTATATGATAAGAGACATATAGCGATCCTAGCTTCCCCTTGATCACAAGATATGTAGAGACTGATGACGATCGTAGGTTTCCCCGAGATTGCCAAGAGTTAGTGCATGGCGACCCTAGGTTTCCCCGAGGTTGCCTACAGTAGGTTGGGCTGGAGCTCATTGAGACATTATGTCTTATCCCAATCCTTCTGGTGCAGGTTAGCAGGATGTTCGTGAGGAAGTTCTTCAGGAAGACGCTGAATGGAGTGCAGATGCTCGGCTTGTACCAGCTCAGAAGTTTACCAGGACATTTGTATAAGTATTTAAGTGGTACTTGATTATTGTATAAATGAGCAAATTTGTATTCATTCAGTTGTATTGTAATATTATTATTGAAAATTTTAAATGTATCCAGTATCAGTTTAATGCGCATGCTAATATTCTAGATTACATTAGTATGGGTGTTACAATTGGTATCAGAGCAGGTCGATTCAGACCGTGCCTTGGGTCATTAAAAAATTCAATAAAGTAGTGGGACCATTGGGTTCCGAATATTGTTCTAAAGGTCACATCTAGTTGAGCCTGATCAACTCAATCTAGTATATGACAGTTAGGATAAATATCCGAGAGCTGAATGTGACCAAGGAGGAATGAAGTTTAAGAAGAGCGAAGATTAAGGTGATAGAATTTTAAGACGGAGTTGGCGAAGAAGTATTCAATGCCAAATGGTGGCCATCAAACCGTGAGGTAGCTAAGTCTGTTAATGGCGAAGTTTCAGGAACATAAGGAATACTTAAGAGTAAGGTGAAGTACCTTAACCCAGTTGGACGCGTCGATGAGCGATGCCCCATCTGTGGAAGGCATAAGGAATAAGGAATTATGGAACATTCTAAGAAATGATTTGGAACCGTAGTTTGAGGAGTTAAAGGATTGCGGTATTAACCCAGAAACTCAGACTGAGAAATTATCAGTCGATTATTGGAAGCTCTAGACTCCTAGCAAGATGGAGTATGTAAGAATTGAAGGATTCACGCACTCAAATCGGATGAGATTTTAGCATCCAAACAATTAAGAGACTTGATTATGGATTAAGCGAATTATTTGGACAGATGAAACTACATAGTCAGAACTTGCTGGAATTATCGTGCCACGACCCATACTCCTCGTGCCACGAGAATGACAGTGGAGCACTCCTTAAGAAGAAAAGATGGTATGCAACCTAGAACCAAAATGGATGAATAAGTAGTAATGATAATACCTGTTGCGTATCGAAACGTGTTTTCGGATATGTTCTGTTTGGTAAGAAGATTTGAAATAAGCTAAGCTCAACGAGAACTTTACACAAAGATAGGTGGATCAGATTACCTTCCTTATTATGAGTCATTGAGATGTTTTATACGAGAAACGCAACTCAGCAACAAGTAATGAGTCCCCAGAAAAGGATATTGAATGATAAGTTGTTGGATTTTAACGAACTGAGGGATGGACAAAGTTGAAGTCCCTTGATTGGATGAAGAGGACAAGTTTAAGATGACACATGATTATAGTAGACCAGTTTTGAAGGATAATCGGGATCTTAGCCGAGAAATTATGTGAGACTTTATTATACGGAGGATCGTCTTAATACGAAAGGTTAAGATTGTGGTTAATATTAAGGAGTTATATGTTTTCAACCGAAGAGTTTCCTTCCACAAATATTCTAGAACCTGAAAGAGATCACCTCGCGTTGATAAGTTATGAGGACCTAAGTTGTCTCGGAAAAGATTATGGGTATGAAATCCTTACGGATAAAGATAGAATGATTAGTAATGGGACTCAAACCCTCAGTGGATTCAGTGTATGAAAGATGTGAACCTCCAGAAAACTATAAGTCGTTTTGGAAGTTGCCACAAGTGAATAAAGTGTGAACTTAAGTTGCTCCAGGTATACCCAGTAGGGTTTCTACAATGTATATATATATATATATATATATATATATATATATATATATATATATATATATATATATATATATATATATATATATATATATATATATATAAGTTGAGCTGACCATGAGATGGTCACAAAAATCGGAACATGGAGAATAAGTTGTTTTGATAGGAGCATTGTTGGGCTCGTAACAGTTGCTGAAAACTGTTTACAGGTTTTGGCGTATTTTCGTGAAAGTAAGTATATGGTTTATGTCCGAAAGGAAACACAAAGTCAGGTGATGACCAATCCGTAAGTTGAGCAGATGGTTTAAGCCACAAGAGAAACAATAACGTCTGATGGTTTTGTTATGGTAACTACAAAATGATAAAGTAAGAAGATTGGTCACAGAGATTTTATATGGCAATAGTGGTGTATTGCTCCAATCCTAACTCAAGTTGTTAAGAATTAGAGTTGCGCAGCGGAGTAGTAATCCATGAATGAATTAATGAATAATGCTAAGCTGAAGCTTAGAGAACGAGAAGATGTTAAGTGCTTAATTCTTATAATACGGAATAGCAGTAAGTGGAGACGACTTGAACATATCACAAGTTCTAATGGAAAATTTTGGAAGTTAAGTTGAGGAATACTTCAAACCTCGAAACCCATGAGAAATTGAATATCGAAATAGTTTAAGAATATATGGTAAGGAATAAGAAGGATGTGATTCTAGCATATTAAGTCTGAAACAATGGAAGTTATCGCTAAAACGGTAGTTTAGCTATTTTAGCTCGGTAACGTCAAATATACTTGAAGGGTAAGTTTAGTTTAAAGAGAATTAAGCATGAGACAACATTAGTACATATTGCACTTGCAAGATGAAATTGGTGAGTTTGAAGCATTGATCAGAAACGACAATGCAGTGGCGTGTAAGTAATTCCACATTGTACCCACGTTATGATAACATGCCGCATGTACCAGGTTGTGATTAGTAATGTATACTTATCAGGCAGTGTTTATGCTACTCAGATAGTAGTGTATCAGATTTTCAATTGTGATATGTGTTAGTAACTAAGGTACGCAACTAGTAATGTTTAAAGTGAGAAGATGCTAATCAGAACAAGTTTGTTGAATACTGAACGCGCTTTAGATAAGAATATTCAAGGATCTTGAACTCGATGTCCAGAATGAGAATTAAGTTTGTGATGCCGATAGAAGGTAATCATAAATTGCGTTATGGGTTGATGTACACTCAAGAGATAAACATGAGTTAAGAGTAAGAAAAGATCTCCAGTTGATGTGGTGGTGCCTCAAATGTATTTTGTTTAAGTATTAAGTCCCGTTAGTTGGACAAGGGAAATGCGACGTACTGTGTACCCGTTAGTAGTGTACACGTACTCAAAAATGTATGTGAAATTATGTGCTATGAATTGTACTATATGATGAGACGTGAGACGGCTTATACCGCTCATCACTTGGACTAAACTTCTATGAGTTTTGGATTATCGGTGTAGAAAATATTTACGCTACGGCTAGAACTCAAGATAAGTAGTGACAAGAATGATAGGAGATTAACAAGCTCCAGGTAATGAAGAATGATTTCTAAGTTATTAAGATAAGTGACGTCGTAGACTAATTGAAGCGGAACACGAGTAACCTGTAAAAATTCCGCGAGCTCTTGAGAATTCCATAGTGGAAGTAATGATTATGGTTGTGATAAGTAGCACATCGAGATGTTGAAAAGAAAGAAGTAAGTGCTAGAGGTGAAACCTCCTGCTTATACTTGGAATATTAAATGAAAGTTGGAATAATCCTTGCATTTGCATGTGCATACACAATATCAGATGTTTTTCAGTGTAAGGATGATTCTATATGGAATGGTATGATATAAGTCTATAAGTAAGATGTCGTTGTGTGAGACGAAGGATAAAGATAAGGATTCATTAAAATTAGTTGTGGTGCATTGGACCTCAAAAAGAGTGGAAATGTTGAAGAAATGAGATCGACCCAATGTCGTCAGAGTAAGATTACACGGACTATGAAGGAAACTTACGAAGTTCAGTATGAGTGTCTAAGACTTAATAACTTCAAATTGAATTTGCAAGAAGTGCATGAGCAAGAGGCATAGTCAAGTGAGTCGGGTAGATTGGTTCAGACAACCGCAAACCCTACTACGTAAGAATTATGTAATGTATATCAGGCCTTTCAATTGAGGGGAAGATTGTCGAGTATTTTAAACTTATAGAATTGGAATTCTAATAAGCGAGTTAAGTGGAGAATTGGCTAGTAGAGAAAGAAATGTGAAAGGTATATTTATATTTATGATTTCAAGATGGATTCTAAATTTCGAGGACGAAATTTCTTTAAGGGGGGTAGAGTGTAACATCCCGCTTAAGACTCGAATATTTATCAGTGTTAAGACGATGTACCAGAGATGTTTTAAGAAAAAGGGCAATTTGGTAATTGCCAATTAATGGCCTCATGTTGAGTATTTATATGTTCGCTACATGTTTTGGTAAAATCAAAGTGTTCAAGCAATGCGTCTCCAGAAGTTATTTGATCCTTCAGAAGCAAGAAAATGGATTTGAGAAGTTTCAGACGCAGAATGGACCTTCCGACGCAATTTTGGTCTTCAGACGCAGGATGGGTCTTCAGACGCAGAATGGGTCTTCAGACGCACTGTTCAGACGTTGACCAGCGTTGACCTTCAGAAGCTGTTTTCAGAAGCTGGATTTTTGCTTTCTTTATGATTAATTATGTGCGTATCTGTTGAAGATTTATTGAAGATTTATTCAGGCATTTGTTTTCTAGAAGGCTGATTAATTTGTTGAAGATCTTGGGGAAAAATTAGCTTCGTATTTATGATTGAATATATTTGCTGAAAGGATCTTTGCTTTATATGATTCAGAAATATATGTTTCCTTTTTGAGCCTTTGCAGAATTTTAGAATTGTATTTTGAAGAAGATATGGTTCAGTTTTATGAGGCCTGCTGAAGACTATATAAAGAGACGTAAAGCTGCTATTGAAGACTGCGAATAAAAAATCAGAAATCAGAGTTTAGAGTCTTAGTTTGTTAAGCTTTTGCTTTATTTGTACACCACTCATATGTTTTGAGTTGGTTTAGATTGTTTGAGTTGTAATTCACTCTAAGTTTTTAAGTACGAGTGTTGTCATTGATGTATTGAAGAGTTTCTTCATAAACTGGGTGGTATTCAGAAGTCTGTTAGTAACTGGGTTGTTACTTGATTAGGAAGTAAAATGGGGTTCTTATACTCAGGTGTTGCTGGGTAGAAATCAAGACTAGTGGAGATTAAGTCAGAAGACTAGGAACAGGGGGTCTGTGTCTTGAGTCTTAGGATTAATTCCTCATAGTGGATTTCCTTTCTGGATTGGTATCCTCCAGATGTAGGTGGTGTTTACACCGAACTGGGTTAACAAATATTGTGTGTTCTTTACTTTCTGCACTTTTATTTGTTGCTTCTGAACCTGCATCATTGTGCTCTGTTTTGAATACTTTGTGCTCTGTTTTTCGTGTTGTTCAAGTACCTGCCAGAATTTCAATTGGCATCAGAGCAGGCACCCTGCCTGTTATTGGGTGAGCTCCAGAGAATACTTTTCTGGCAAGAATGGACAAGGAGGGAGGATATGTCAACAGACCACCTCTGCTGGATGGCACAAACTATGAATATTGGAAGTCTAGAATGTGTGCTTTTCTAAAATCCATAGACAGTAGAACCTGGAAAGCAGTGTTATAAGGTTAGGATCATCCAGTTGCGTTAGAAAAAGATGGGAATAAGACT
This sequence comes from Medicago ruthenica, assembly GCA_018208015.1. Taxonomy (NCBI): domain Eukaryota; kingdom Viridiplantae; phylum Streptophyta; class Magnoliopsida; order Fabales; family Fabaceae; genus Medicago; species Medicago ruthenica. The sequence continues at coordinate 54,518,838 of CM031378.1, forward strand.
GAGGTGCTGAAACCAGAAGAAGAGTGGACAAAGGCTGAAGATGATCTGGCTCTTGGAAACTCCAAAGCTTTGAATGCACTATTCAATGGAGTGGACAAGAACATGTTCTGATTGATCAAGCAGTGTACCATTGCCAAGGATGCCTGGGAGATACTCAAGATCACACATGAAGGAACTTCAAAGGTTAAGATGTCCAGACTCCAATTACTGACCACTAAATTTGAAAACTTGAAGATGATGGAGGATGAAAACATTCAAGATTTCTATATGGATGTCCTGGATATGGCTAATTCTTTTGAGTCTCTTGGAGAGAAGATGTCAGATGAGAAGATTGTTAGAAAAATACTCAGGTCACTTCCTAAAAGATTTGAAATGAAAGTGACAGCTATTGAGGAAGCTCATGACATCTCTACTATGAAGGTTGAGGAGCTTATTGGATCCTTGCTGAATTTTGAAACAGCTTTCTGCAAACAGACTGAGAAGAAAGGGAAAGGAGTAGCTTTTGCAGTCAATTCTGAAGCTGATGATCAACAAGAGTTTGTTGAGGATGATGACGGCTTATCAGAAGCACTTGTGTTGGTGGGGAGACAGTTCAACAAAATTCTGAAACATGTTGACAGGAAATCCAAATCCAAAGGTCAGAACTTCAAACTCAACAACAATAAGCAACAAAGTGATGAGAAGAGCAATCAAGCAAAGGGTGTGCAGTGCTTTGAGTGTGAAGGCTATGGACATATCAAGTCAGAATGTCATACTTATCTTAAAAATAAGAAGAAGAGCTTAGCTGTTACTTGGTCTGATGAAGATGACTCAGAAGGAGAGGTAGAGAGTAAGTCAGCTAAGCATGTTGCTGCTTTTATGGTTTCAGAAGTTCTATCTCAGTCTGAAGCATCATCAGAGACAGAAACTTCATCAGAGTCTGAAGCCAGTGATGAAAAATTGGCTTTTGAGGAACCAGTTGTCTCTTATGAAGAATTATATCTCAGAAATCAAGAACTGTGCAAGTTATTAGAGAATCAGAAGGAGACTGTCTGTCAACTTCAGTCTGAAAGGTGTGATCATTTAGGACAGATTTCTGATCTTAAAGATGAGGTAACTCAACTAAATTCTCAACTTGATCAGATGAAGAAGCAAGTTAGGATGATGAACTCTGCTACTGATGTGTTGGAGGAGATTTTGGAAAATCAGAAACAAGGGAAACAAAGTGGCTTAGGATTTGTTGATGAGAGTCTGAACCTCAAACAGAAGAATCCTGCTAAAAGGTTTGTTCCTGCTACTAAAACTTATGATCCTATGGAAGGAACATCTAAGATGAAACCTCAGAAGCAACCTCAGAAGTTCAAAGGAAAAAGGAGAAATCATACATGGGTTTGTCATCATTGTGGAAAGAAGGGGCATATTAAACCATTTTGTTTCAAACTATATGGTTATCCTGAGCATTTTCAGTACAGAAGAGTTGAACCTGCTGCAAAAAGAAGCAATGTTCAGAAGGTGTGGAAACCCAAATGTAATAGTGTTGGTCTAATGGCTCACACCTCTCAGAAAGTATCATCTAGGAAAGACTGGTACTTTGACAGTGGCTGCTCTAGACACATGACTGGAGTTAGTAAATTTCTTAAAAATATAAGACCTCACACCAGTGGATATGTAACTTTTGGTGGTGGAGCTAGAGGAGAAATTCTTGGAATTGGAGATTTGGTGAGTGATGGACTACCAAGATTAGACAATGTGTTGTTAGTTAAAGGATTAACTTCCAATTTAATTAGTATAAGCCAGCTATGTGATCAAGGGATGGAAGTGAACTTCAACAAGACTGAGTGTCTGGTTACTGCTGGAAAAAGAGAAGTGCTGATGAGAGGTAAGAGGTCCAAGAAGGACAATTGTTATGTATGGGTTCCTGAAGAAGAAGACAGACTCTGTCATCAGAAGCCTGAGCACTTAAACATGAAGGGTTTGAAGAAAGTCAAGTCTGTGGAACCCAAAATTAAGATTAATGAAGACAAAGTTTTTGTTGAGTGTCAAAGTGAAAAACAAATCAAGATGTATCACAAGGAGCTGAAGCATCTTGAGCTTCAAATGAATCACTGGATGTCTATGCTAGATGAAATCCTAGATGTGAAGAAGAATGTTTCTGTTTGTAATTCTTCAAAAGTTTGTCTGCATGAAGAATTATAGCAATTACAGTTTGCAGAAGGTGAGCAGGCTGGAAGTGAGGATGTTGCAGATGCTGAGTCTGATACTGGGATTGAATTTGAAGAATTTTGTGAAGAATTTTGTGTAGTTTTTGTTCCCTATGTGAAGACTATGCTTTGTCAAGATTTGTTGGCTAAAAAGGGGGAGAAAAACTTGTGGTTAGATTCAGAATGGAGCTGTTCAGAATGTACTAAGTTGCTGAGTTCAGATTTATTTTTGTTCAGAATTCATGTGTTTTAGAAATTGACAGTGTTTTTCAGAATTCAGAAAAGATACTACAAGAGCTGTGATGATTTATTTGAGGGGGAGTTTTTGTCTCAGGGGGAGTGCATTTGTGTTAAATTCCTGAGTTATATAATGTTTCAGTTTCAGAAGCAATATCTCAGAGTTTCTGCAGTTCAGAATTACAGTTGCAGGGGGATAGTTGTTTGTGATGTGCTTCAGGGGGAGTTTGGATGATTGTGAGCTGAACTGAAGCTTTTTGTGTTAAACATAGCTATTTAGCCCCTGCTGACTCTGTGGCTATGTTTAATTATGTGTAGTTCTTCATGGTTAATTTATTTTTGAAGAGAGAAGAACTTAGTGTTATGGTTTATTTGATTTTAGCCAAAAATTTGCCAAAGGGGGAGATTGTTGAGTATTTCAAGATGGATTCTAAATTTCGAGGACGAAATTTCTTTAAGGGGGGTAGAGTGTAACATCCCGCTTAAGACTCGAATATTTATCAGTGTTGAGACGATGTACCAGAGATGTTTTAAGAAAAAGGGCAATTTGGTAATTGCCAATTAATGGCCTCATGTTGAGTATTTATATGTTGGCTGCATGTTTTGGTAAAATCAAAGTGTTCAAGCAATGCGTCTCCAGAAGTTATTTGGTCCTTCAGAAGCAAGAAAATGGATTTGAGAAGTTTCAGACGCAGAATGGACCTTCCGACGCAGTTTTGGTCTTCAGACGCAGGATGGGTCTTCATACGCAGGATGGGTCTTCAGACGCAGAATGGGTCTTCAGACGAATTGTTCAGACGTTGACCAGCGTTGATCTTCAGAAGCTGAACTTCAGAAGCTGTTTCCAGAAGCTGGATTTTTGCTTTCTTTATGATTAATTCTGTGCGTATCTGTTGAAGATTTATTGAAGATTTATTCAGGCATTTGTTTTCTAAAAGGCTGATTGATTTGTTGAAGATCTTGGGGAAAGATTGGCTTCGTATTTATGATTGAATATATTTGCTGAAAGGATCTTTGCTTTATATGATTCAGAAATATATGTTTCCTTTTTGAGCCTTTGCAGAATTTTAGAATTGTATTTTGAAGAAGATATGGTTCAGTTTTATGAGGCCTGTTGAAGACTATATAAAGAGACGTGCTGCTGCTATTGAAGACTGCGAATACAAAAATCAGAAATCAGAGTTTAGAGTCTTAGTTTGTTAAGCTTTTGCTTTATTTGTACACCACTCATATGTTCTGAGTTGGTTTAGATTGTTTGAGTTGTAATTCACTCTAAACTTTTAAGTACGAGTGTTGTCATTGATGTATTGAAGAGTTTCTTCATAAACTGGGTGGTATTCACAAGTCTGTTAGTAACTGGATTGTTACTTGATTAGGAAGTAAGAGGGGGTTCTTATACTCAGGTTTTGCTGGGTAGAAATCAAGACTAGTGGAGATTAAGTCAGAAGACTAGGAACAGGGGGTCTGTGTCTTGAGTCTTAGGATTAATTCCTCATAGTGGATTTCCTTCCTGGATTGGTATCCTCCAGATGTAGGTGGTGTTTACACCGAACTGGGTTAACAAATATTGTGTGTTCTTTACTTTCTGCACTTTTATTTGTTGCTTCTGAACCTGCATCATTATGCTCTGTTTTGAATACTTTGTGCTCTGTTTTTCGTGTTGTTCAAGTACCTGCCAGAATTTCATGGCAAAAGCCATTCTTTCCCTCATTTTCCAACACTCTTTCTCTCTCTAGAATTCAACTCCTCTCCCTTCTCTCTTCTTCCTACCTCACGCCACCCTCCTCCATCTCTCCCAAAATTCATCTTCCGTAATCTTCATCACTCAATACTTATGCAAGCAAGCTCAAGTTGTGATTTTTGGGTCATTGGAGGTTAAGAAAACAAGAAAAGGAAAAGGATTGGAAGCTAGGGTTTTGGCAAGAATCATGGAAAGAAGAGGTATCAAGTTAGGGCTTTGGATTAGGAAGCATGGCAAGCTTTGATCAGACGAATTGAGGTGAGCTCCACTAAGTTTTATACCCATTTAGGGGTAAATTATGAGGTTTTTGAGGAAAGGCTTAACATGATGATTTTGCATAGATTTGCATAAGTTAGTTTCCCTTTTGTTAATACATGATATGCTATGATCTTATATGTTGAAAACCTTTGATTTTGATGTATAAATACTTGCTGGACTGTGTTTTGGTTGAAAACTCGTTTTGGAATTTTCTGGAAATGTTACAGGGCCTGGCCACTCTGGTTTTGTCGTGCCATGACAGAACCTGTCGTGCCACGATCATATGGATCAGCACATCCATCGTGCCATGACAAGAGCCATCGTGCCATGACAAAAGCAGAATGCCACCCCCATTTTGAAATGTGTTTTTAAGGCCAGAAACCGTCCGCACAGTGCCAGATTGTCTTTATGCATTTAGTAATGGAAGAATGGATCATGGTTTATCTTGTATTAGCATGAGAGTGGGGTTAGAAACTTCACATATCTTTGAGGATTAACCTCACTAAGAATCAAGTATCAATCATGGCAATGGGAAGAGTTAACCCTAATCCTAAGTTATCAAGTAAGATAGGGACTTAGTTCCCAACCTTTGATAATGGCTTATGAGAACGATAAGTCAAGAACCTTTGATAGGTTAATGAGATTTAGAAGGTACTCATCATGTACTAAGCACAAGAAATGATTCCATATTCAAAGTGTTGAGTATCTATGTGATGGCTGCATGTTTGATAAAATCAATGTGTGCATAAGCGTCCTCAGATGTTAATTTAAGGCTTCAGAAGCTGGAAATTGGTTTCAAGAAGTATCAGAAGCTGAAATGGCCTTCAGACGCAGGAATGACCTTCAGACGCAGAAATGACCTTTAGACGCTGGTACTGTTTATCAGACACAGAACAGGTCTTCCGACGCACTGTTTAGACGTTGACCAGCATTGACCTTCAGAAGCTACCTTCAGACGTTGACCAGCGTTGAACTTCAGAAGCTGTTTTCAGAAGCTGGATTTCTGCATTCTTTGTGATTAGTTCTGTGCGTATCTCTTGAAGATTTACTGAAGTTTTATCCAGGCTATTGTTTTCTAGAAGGCTGATTATTTTGGTGAAGATCTTATTGAAAGATTGGCTTCGTGTTTATTGTTGAATATATTTTCAAAGGATCTTTGTAAAATATAATTCAGAAATATACTTTCTTCTTTGAGCTTCTAAAATATTTCAGAATCATATCAATTGAAGAATATTTGGTTCAGATTTATGAGAGCTGCTGAAGCCTATTTAAGAAGATGTGCTGCTTTGTAGAATTAGAGGATTGAGTCAATACAGTTTTACTATAAGAGTCTGTGTAAGCTTTAGGCTTTGATTGTACACCACTCATCTGAGTTGGTTTAGGTTGTTTTGAGTTGTAAATCATTCTATGCTTTTAAGTAAGAATGATGTCTTTGTTCTTTTGAAGGGTGTCTTCATATTTTGAGTTGTTTATTCAGAAGTTGCTAATCACTGGGTTGTGATTACGTAATTGAGAAGTAAGTAGTGTCTTATACTTAGGTGGTGTTCCTGAGTAGAAGTCTAGACTAGTGGAGATTGATTGCTAAGGTTGGGAATAGGGGGTCTGTGTCTAAGTCTTTGAGTTAATTCCTCATAGTGGATTTCCTTCCTGGATTGGTATCCTCCAGACGTAGGTGTTGTTTATCACCGAACTGGGTTAAGAAATACTTTGTGTTCTTTTTCTTTCTGCACTGTTTATTACTGCTTCTGAACCTGTTTGTTTGTGCTCTGTTTTACATTCATTGTACTCTGTTTTTCATTCCTGATCAGTACTTGCCAGAATTTCAATTGGCATCAGAGCAGGCACCCTGCCTGTTATTGGGTGAGCTCCAGGGAAGACTTTTCTGGCAAGAATGGACAAGGAAGGAGGATAGGTTAACAGACCACCACTGTTGGATGGCACAAACTATGAATATTGGAAGTCTCGTATGTGTGCCTTCCTGAAATCCATAGACAGCAGGACCTGGAAAGCAGTGCTAAAAGGTTGGGATCATCCAGTTGTGTTGGACAAAGATGGGAATAAGACTGAAGTGCTGAAACCAGAGGAAGAATGGACAAAGGCTGAAGATGATCTGGCGCTTGAAAACTCCAAAGCTTAGATGCACTATTCAATGGAGTGGACAAGAACATGTTCATACTGATCAAGCAATGTACCATAGCCAAGGATGCCTGAGAGATACTCAAGACCACTCATGAAGGTACTTCAAAGGTCAAGCTATCCAGACTTCAATTACTCACAACAAAATTTGAAAACTTGAAGATGTTGGAGTATGAGAGTATTCAAGATTTCTATATGAATGTTCTGGATATGGATAATTCCTTTGATTCTCTTGGAGAGAAGATGTCTGATGATAAGATTGTTAGAAAAATACTCAGGTCACTTCCTAGAAGATTTGACATGAAAGTGACAGCTATTGAGTAAGCTCATGACATCTCTAATTTGAAGGTTGAGGAGTTAATTGGATCCTTGCTGAATTTTGAAACAGCTCATTGTAACCGTACTGAGAAGAAAGGAAAAGGAGTTGCTTTTGCTGTTAATTCTGAAGCTGAGGATCAACAAGAGATTGAGGAGGATGATGAAGGTTTATCAGAAGCTCTTGGGTTGCTGGGGAGACATTTCAACAAAATTCTGAAGCATGTTGACAGGAAATCCAAATTCAAAGGTCAGAACTTCAAATTCAACAATAGTAAGCAACAAAGTGATGAGAAGAAGGCCAAGACTGAAGATAAGAGCAAACAATCAAAGGGTGTTCAGTGCTTTGAGTGTGAAGGTTATGGGCATATCAAGTCAGAATATCCTACTTTTCTTAAGAAGCAGAAGAAGATGTAGAGAGTGAATCTGCTAAGTATGTGGTTGCTCTAACTGGAAGGTACAAGTATGGTGTGAAGGTTAAGTCCTCAGAAGCTCTTTCAAAGTCTGAAGCATTTTCAGAGTCTGAGACATTATCACAGTCTGAATCAGAGTCTGAAGCACTCTCAGAGTCTGAAGCCAGAGTTGAGAAATCATCATATGAAGAACTGGCTGACAACTACAAGAACCTATACATCAGAAGTGTAGAAGTTTGCAAGCAATTGGTGGATCAGAAGAAGACTATCTGTCAACTGGAGGCTGAGAAAGGTGATCTCTTACTGCAAAATTCAGATCTCAAAGATGAAGTGAGTCAACTAAATTCCCAGCTTGAGATCATGAAAAAGCAGGTCAGAATGATGAATACTGCTACTGATGTGCTGGAGGAGATTTTGGATAATTAGAAACAAGGGAAACAAACTGGCTTATGATTTGTGGATGAGAGTCTGAACCTCAAAAAGAAGAATCCTGCTAAAAGGTTTGTTCCTGCTACTGAAACTTATGATCCTATGGTAGGAACATCTAAGATGAAACCTCAGAAGCAACCTCAGAAGTCTAAAGGAAAGAGGAGAAAGCATACATGGGTTTGTCATCATTGTGGAAAGAAGGGTCATATTAAACCATTCTGTTTCAAGCTTTATGGTTATCCTGAGCATTTTCAGTTCAGAAAAGTGGAACCTGCTGCATCCAGAAACAATGTTAAGAAGGTTTGGAAACCCAAAGTTAATACTGTTGGCCTCATAGCTCATACATCTTTGAGAGCCACCTCTAAGGAAGATTGGTACTTTGATAGTGGTTATTCCAGACACATGACTGGTGTGAAGAAATTACTGAGTAATTTAAAGCCATATTCCAGCAGCTATGTGACTTTTGGTGATGGAGCAAAATGAGAGATTCTGAGTATTGGAGACTTAATCAGTGATGGATTACAAAGACTAGATAATGTGCTATTAGTGAAAGGGTTGACTTCAAATCTGATCAGTATAAGCCAGCTGTGTGATCAAGACTTAAAAGTGAATTTCAACAAGCAAGAATGTTTGGTAACTGGTAAAGAAGGTGAGGTTCTGATGAGAGGCTACAGATCAAAGGATAATTGCTATTTGTGGATGTCTGAAGAAGAAACAAGCCTGTCTACTTGTCTCATAAGCTCAGAAGAAGAAGTCAGACTCTGGCACCAGAAACTGGGTCACTTGCATCTGAAAGGCATGAATAAAATCTTGAATACTGAAGCTATTAGAGGTCTACCTAATCTGAAGATTAATGAGGACAATGTTTGTGGTGAATGTCAAATTGGAAAACAAACAAGAAAGTCTCATCCCAGATTAGAACACCAGGTAACAACTAAAGTTCTTGAATTGTTACATATGGATTTAATGGGACCTATGAAAGTTGAGAGCATTGGAGGAAAGAGGTATGCATTTGTAGTGGTTGATGATTATTTAAGATTTACATGGGTAAGCTTTGTGAGAGAAAAATCAGATACTTTTGAGGTATTTAGAGACCTGTGCACTCAGTTACAAAGAGAGAATGATTGTGTCATCATCAGAATCAGAAGTGATCATGGGAAGGAGTTTGAGAACAAGAAGTTTTCTGAGTTCTATGCATCTGAAGGGATTAAGCATGAGTTTTCAGCACCTATAACACCTCAGCAAAATGGTATAGTTGAGAGGAAGAACAGAACCTTAGCAGAATCAGCTAGAGTTATGTTACATGCTAAGAAGCTACCTTATATGTTCTGGGCAGAAGCAATGAATACAGCTTGTTACATTCACAATAGGGTGACTCTGAAGAAGGGTACTACATCTACTTTGTATGAACTGTGGAAGGGAAGAAAGCCTACAGTCAAATATTTTCATGTTTTTGGCAGCAAGTGTTACATTTTGGCTGATAGAGAAAACAGAAGAAAGCTGGATCCTAAGTCTGATGAAGGAATTTTTCTGGGTTACTCAGTCAACAGCAGAGCTTATAGAGTGTTTAATTCCAGAACCAAGGTTGTGATGGAGTCTATTAATGTTGTGATTGATGATCTGTCTGCTGAAAAAGAAAGAGATGAGTCTGATGTGGTTCCAGCTACTGAAACATCAAAAGAACAACAGTCAGAAGCACCTGTTGCAGAAAATGAAGTAGAGTCTGAAGAAGGAGAGATGAATCCAGATCATGTTTCTACTGGTAAAGGACCCTCAATTAGAGTTCAGAAGGATCATCCCAGAGATTTAATCATTGGAAGTCTAGATCAAGGAGTCAGAACCAGAAGATCAGATGTTGTAGCTACTGATTCATGTTTTGTGTCAAAATTTGAACCCAAAAACATTAAAGAAGCTCTCACTGATGAATTCTGGATTGAAGCTATGCAAGAGGAATTGAATCAGTTCAAAAGAAGTGAAGTGTGGGACCTTGTACCAAGACCTGAAGGTATGAATGTCATTGGAACAAAGTGGATTTACAAGAACAAATCAGATGAAAATGGAACTGTGACCAGAAACAAGGCAAGGTTAGTTGCTCAAGGATATACTCAAGTGGAGGGACTTGACTTTGATGAAACCTTTGCACCTGTGGCCAGATTAGAGTCCATAAGACTGCTTTTTGGAGTGGCATGCATTCTTAAGTTCAAACTGTTTATGAAGAGTGCTTTTCTGAATGGTTATTTACAAGAAGAAGTTTATGTTGAACATCAAAAAGGTTTTGTGGATCCTAAATTTCCAGATCATGTTTACAAACTGAAGAAGGCTTCGTATGGATTGAAACAAGCACCTAGAGCATGGTATGAGAGACTCACACAGTTTCTTGTTACTCAAGGATACAGAAAAGGAGGAACTGACAAGACCCTGTTTGTGAAAGAAGAAGATGGAAGTCTGATGATAGCACAAATCTATGTTGATGACATAGTGTTTGGTGGGATGTCAAACAAGATGGTTCAACTATTTGTTCAGCAGATGCAGTCAGAATTTGAGATTAGTCTTGTGGGTGAGCTGACATATTTTCTTGGGCTTCAAGTCAAGCAAATGGAAGAAACTATATTCATTTCACAAAGCAAATATGCAAAGAATATAGTCAAGAAGTTTGGGATGGAGAATGCTAGTCATAAGAGAACTCCTGCAGCTACTCATTTGAAACTGACAAAAGATGAACAAGGTGTTTCAGTTGATCAAAGCCAGTACAGAAGCATGATTGGGAGTTTGTTATACCTGACTGCAAGCAGACCTGACATTACTTTTGCTGTTGGAGTGTGTGCAAGATATCAAGTTGATCCAAAGATGAGTCATTTGACACAAGTGAAGAGGATTCTGAAGTATGTGAACAACACAAGTGATTATGGGATTATGTACTCACACAGTGCAAGTTCTGAATTAATTGGGTTTTGTGATGCTGACTGGGCAGGAAGTGCAGATGACAGGAAGAGTACTTCTGGAGGATGTTTCTTTCTGGGGAATAACTTGATTTCTTGGTTCAGTAAGAAACAGAACTGTGTTTCTTTGTCTACATCTGAAGCTGAATATATAGCAGCTGGTAGTAGTTGTTCTCAGTTGGTATAGATGTTGCAGATGTTGATTCTGAGTCTGAGAAAAATTTAGTTTTTGTTCTCCATATGCAGACTGTGTTTTGTCAAAATTATTTGGCTAAAAAGAGGGAGAAAAACTTGTGTTTGATTTCAGAATGTAGCTGTTAAGAGTGTGCTAAGTCTCAGAGTTCAGAAGTTGTCTTGTTCAGACTTGTGGTTTTTCAGAAGTTGACAGAGTTGTTCAGAATTCAGAAGCAATACAACAACTGCTATGAAGATGTGTTTGAGGGGGACGTTTTGTCTCAGGGGGAGTGTATAAGTGTTAAGTTCCTGAGTTGTGTGCTGATTCAGTTTCAGAAGCAATTTTTCAGAGCTTACTGAAGTTCAAAATTAAGGGGGAGAGTTGTTTGTGATGTGCTGAGTTGCAGGGGGAGTTTTCTGGGTGTTTAGAAGCTGGTAAGTGTTGCTGGTGTATGTTATGTGCTTCAGGGGGAGTTTTCATGTGTGCTTCAGAAACTGTGAAGATCAGAAACTTAGAAGCTGATTTTTGTGGACTTCAGAATATCAGAAGTTGTGTGTGCTTCAGGATGTGATGTGATATTTCAGAAGCTGATTTAGTTTGAGTTTGTTTGATTTAACATAGTTTTTTCCGCTGCTATCTCTGTCGCTATGTTGGATGTGTGTATTTCTTCATGGTGGATTTATTTTTGTAGAGTGAAGAACTTAGTTTTGTGGTTTATTTGATTTTAGCCAAAAATTTGCCAAAGGGGGAGATTGTTGAGTATCTATGTGTTGGCTGCATGTTTGCTAAAATCAATGTGTGCAAGCAAGCGTCCTCAGATGTAAATTTAAGTCTTCAGAAGCTGGAAATTGGTTTTAAGAAGTATCAGAAGCTGAAATGGCCTTCAGATGCAGGAATGACCTTCAGACGCAGAAATGACCTTCATATGCTGGTACTGTTCATCAGATGCAGAACAGGTCTTCAGACGCACTGTTCAGACGTTGACCAGCGTTGACCTTCAGAAGCTACCTTCAGACGTTGACCAGCGTTGACCTTCAGAAGCTGAACTTCAGAAGCTGTTTTCAGAAGCTGGATTTCTGCATTCTTTGTGATTAGTTCTGTGCGTATCTCTTGAAGATTTACTGAAGTTTTATCCAGGCTATTGTTTTCTAGAAGGCTGATTATTTTGGTGAAGATCTTATTGAAAGATTGGCTTCGTGTTTATTGATGAATATATTTTCAAAGGATCTTTGTAAAATATAATTCAGAAATATACTTTCTTCTTTGAGCTTCTAAAATATTTCATAATCATATCAATTGAAGAATATTTGGTTCAGATTTATGAGAGCTGCTGAAGCCTATTTAAGAAGACGTGCTGCTTTGTAGAATTAGAGGATTGAGTCAATACAGTTTTACTATAAGAGTCTGTGTAAGCTTTAGGCTTTGATTGTACACCACTCATCTTAGTTGGTTTAGGTTGTTTTGAGTTGTAAATCATTCTAAGCTTTTAAGTACGAATGATGTCTTTGTTCTTTTGAAGGGTGTCTTAATGTTATGAGAAAGATGAATATGTATATATATTATATACTAAGAGATAAGACATAGTAGTCACCAGTGAACAGAAAGTGATCGTAGGATGTCGCCAGATCACTAAGTATAAGATTTAGTATATGATAAGAGACATATAGCGATCCTAGCTTCCCCTTGATTGCAAGATATGTAGAGACTGACGGCGATCGTAGGTTTCCCGAGATTGCCAAGAGTTAGTGCATGGCGACCCTAGGTTTCCCCGAGGTTGCCAACAGTAGGTTGGGCTGGAGCTCATTGAGACATTATGTCTCATCCCAATCCTTCTGGTGCAGGTTAGCAGGATGTTCGTGAGGAAGTTCTTCAGGAAGACGCTGAATGGAGTGCAGATGCTCGGCTTGTACCAGCTCAGAAGTTTACCAGGACATTTGTATAAGTATTTAAGTGGTACTTGATTATTGTATAAACGAGCAAATTTGTATTCATTCAGTTGTATTGTAATATTATTATTGAAAATTTTAAATGTATCCAGTATCAGTTTAATGCGCATGCTAATATTCTAGATTACGTTAGTATGGGTGTTACATATATTTTTATTAATTTTTATTTTAGCGGTGTATTAAAAACAGGTTGTATTTAAATATAAGGGTGATGTTTTTTACGAGCATGGGCTTTTTTTTAAGAACTTTAATCATAGTTTAACAAGTTATGCTATATACCACGATCAATATTGCCTACAAAAACTAAGAATGTATACGTGTTCTTTAATTAAAAAGTGAATGACCGTTAATTTGGTACTTGGTGGAATACAAAGGGGGGTAATGGTTGTAAACGGATTTGAATTTAACAAAGGTTCGTGGATTTCGTAGAATGACATTCGTAGAAAGAAGCATTTTCCTAGTTTAACATTTGAAATTTGTTCTACAAAAAACATTTGATGAAACATACAAATAATTTCTTGTTACCGATTATTAATTGTGTTAATGAAACATAAATGTTGATTGAAAGCAAAAAAGGTAACATAAATATTGTTAAAATGATCAAGAATGGTGAGGCACATGATTATTGATAAGACTTAAATGTAGTCCTTTAGATTAAGATAAAACTCTCGCCAATTTACATATAAAATAAAATAAAAATATTTAATAGAAATACTACATTAATGTAGATCGATATTTTGAAAACAGTCTTGAGTTTTCAAAATTTTATCATATCAATTCTATTTCCTTAAATTAAACCATACAAATTTACTTACACAGATATAAGCACATAAAATACACAACGAGTATGGTGAAAATATTTAACTGTGTTTTGCATATAAAAAAAACTATTTTTTTAGGGGAATAAAAAAACAATTTATTAAAAACACTACATTAGTGTTGATATGATAAAAATAGTTATAAGTTTTCAAAATTTTATCACATCGATACATAAAAAAATGCTTCTGCAGATACAAGAACGTAAAATCTGCATAGAGTGTAGTGTAAATATTTAACTGCATTTTACATATAAAGTAAACGGATGTTTGATAAAAACACTACATTAATGTTGATATTTAAATATAGTCATAAGTTTTCAAAATTTTATCATACAGACTTTCTCATATCGGTACATAAATATTTACCTCCTTAGATATAAACACATAAAATCCGCAGTCGGAGTAGTGGAAATATATAACATTATTTTTAATATAAAATGAAAAAACATTTAATAGAAACAGTACATTAATGTTGATATTTTGAAAATAGTCATGACTTTTCAAAATTTTATTACATTGGTACATAAAAATCTACCTCCATAGTTTTATCATATCATTACATAAAAATCTACCTCGGTAGATATAAACACATAAAAACTCACAACTGGCGTGGTTGAAATATATAACGGTGTTTTGCATAGAAATTAACAAAATATTAAATGTAAAATCTTCATTAATGTTGATTTTTTGAAAATAGTCATGAGTTTTCAAAATTTTATCATATCGATTTTCTCATATCAGTATATTTTTTTTGACACATCTCATATCACATCTCATATCACTAATATTGTATTAAAATTTATTCAAATTATATATATGAGACAAGATCCGTTAACATCACATATAAATCTATAAGTTACTATGAAGAGTTATGTTATATAGTGCGAATTAATGCAAACGAAAAAGTGACGAATGTATGCATATTGCTTTTTTAAAAGAATAAGAAATAGATAACTTAGTTTTTTAATGTAAATCATCGATGGTGAGCGGAAACTATGGATGGTTGGCAACAAACATCATTAGTCATAAGTTAGGAAAATTTGTACTTCTTAAGCGGATACTTTGATTTCTTATTTTTTTTACTTGCTTCGTTTATAAATGACAAGTTCTATCTTTGTTATAGGCTCCAACAAAGAGTTCTGATGATGGAGCATCATATGATATTTTTGGCTATGTTTTTATTACTTTTCTTTGCATTTGAAGACAAATAAGATGAGAGTAAGAGGAGTTCTCAATGGTTTGAGAAATATATTGTATTGTTTTCACTCAAGTCGTGGTAATTTACTTTTATCCTAAATCATGCAGCTCCATAGGTGTTTTGAGTGTTTTGTAGCGAGGAATCATGTAAATCGACAAATCAAGACATCACGTGAAGGATCAAGGATAGGAAGTTTGAAGAGCAATGGTTCTTAGAAGGTTTTTGAAGATAATACAAGATGAAGAAAATTCATTTCAAGTTCCTAGGAGTTTCCAGACGGAAGAATGATTGAAAACGGAACGAAAACACAAGAAATCACACGTGATGGGCTGCCTCATGCGCACTTGCACACATGTCATGCACCCCTGCACACCTGCACATAAGTGTTTTGCACAGGATAAAGGAGATCAAGACTGCCCAGTGATTCTAGGAAGATCATTCATGGAAACCGCTAAAGCTTTGGTTAATTGGAGCATAAGGGGTTTTTCATAAGGTCTAATGGTTACTATCAATGCTATAAGGTAACTCCGCCATCAAATGCATACAACTTGGCTATGGAGTTTGCTGACGATTGAGAACTATTCAAAGTTCTTGTGGAACATTTCGATGGGTTGGAACCTGAAAAAGGAATACTCATGGTCTGAAGAAGCTTATAGATGGTCAGAACCAAAAGAAGATTATGGATGGACAGATTCTGAAGGAGAGTGTTCAGAGGAAGAAGAAGACAACGAACCTAAAGGTTTGGGGTTCCCAAGCTCACCTTAGACAAATACATCAAGCTCAAAATGCTAAACAAGCGCTGAATGGGAGGCAACCCATATGTTTTATTTTCAGTCATTTATTTTACATAGCCACTCCATCTCATAATTTCTTTCTTTTACTGTTGCTAACTCTCGACTAGGCACGTTTTTTTACATGAATTGCATAACTTTCCTTTTCAAAAATAAAAAATTTTGTTTTAGCCTTGGAGATTTGTTCCAACCTAAAATTCTGGCAAGTCTGATTCTGAACCGTAAAACAGAGCTGAACAGAGTACGTATAACAGTGATTCAGAAGCAGCAAAATAAAAGACAGAAAGTAAAGAACACAGGTGATTTGTTAACCTAGTTCGGTGACAAACACACCTACGTCTGGAGGCTACCAAGCCAGGAAGGAAATCCACTATAATAGTATCAATTCGAACTACAGTGTAAACAACCCCTGTTTCTCACAGCCTTCTCACTTAATCACTACCCGTGGAATTTCTACCTAGGAACTCCTAGATATAAGAACTCCTCTTACTTCCTACTCAAGCAATCACTGCCCCAATGATTGTAAACTCTAAACAAACAAGGATGAAGACACACTTCAAAACATCAAAGTCACTTTTGCTTAAAAGCTTTAAGTGAATTACAACTCAATAAAAACTAAACCAACTCTAACAGATGAGTGGCGTACAGAAAACACAGCACAAAGCTTACAGACTCAAAAACTAAGACTCTCTCTATAATAGCTTCTGTTTTTGATGTACTTCCTTCAATCAGCAGCGTCCTCTTTTTATAGCTTCAGCAACAACATAATTCTGAACCAAATAATCTTCAAAAGATGTTGTTCCAAAATTCTTTAGAAGCAAATAGAAGCAATTATTTTTCAGAAATATATTTTCCGAAGATTGCGTTGAAAATATATTCTTAAATAAAAGAAACAAATCTTCAACAAATATCTTCACGCGAATTAATCTTCCCTCTAGAAACAAAGCTTGGAGAATTCTTCAATTAAATCTTCACATAAAAGATAATGTTCTGAAAATACACAGCTCCAAGGCACACAAAATAGAACGCAAAAAACCAGCTTCTGAAGGAACTTCTAAAGTCTGCGTCTGAAGTTCTGCGTCTGAACAATTCAGCTTCTGAAGGTTGCTTCTGAAGGTCAGCGTCTAAACAGTGCTTCTGAAGGTCACTATCTGAACAGTGCGTCTGAAGGTCAGCTTCTGAAGTACTGTTCCAGCTTCTGAAGGTTCAGCGTCTGAAGTACTGTTCCAGCTTCTGAAGACCCAACTTCAGACCCAGCTTCTGAAGACATACATATTGAGATTTTAGCTTCTGAAGACGCACAGCTGCTTGTATATTTGATTTTAGCAAACATGAAGCCAACAACTAAATATCCAACAATCTCCCCCTTTGGCAAATTTTTGGCTAAAATCAATTACTGAATAGAGAGACACAAAGTACAAGCTTCTTCACACAACAAAGTACTCAACCATGAAGAACACATAAACGTAGCAACAAACAAAGTCAGCAGAAGCAGCGGATAATACACTACGTTACACAAACAACACTCCCCCTGAAGCACACAACAAACAACACTCCCCCTGAAGCACAACAGCTTCTGTCATGACTCCCCCTGAAACAGAAACTCCCCCTGAAATAGATCACAACAGCTTCTGAACTGCAAATTGGCTTTCTGAATTGTAATGCTTCTAAAACTTCTGAAATACTTCTGAAACTTTTGAAACAAACACTTATTTATCTCCCCCTATTTAGCCAAATAATTTTTACAAACCACAGTCTTCACACAGGAAACACACACTGACTTAGCATTAGAGGCTGCTTTGTCATCAGACTCTACCTCAGACATAGCTTCTTTATAAGAACCAGCATCATCTTCATCTCCCTTACTTCCTGCTTGCTCACCCTTAGCATTCTGTAATTGCTATAACTCCTCATACAGACAAACTCCCAGTTTACTCCTCAAATTTTCAAATTGCTTGGCATCCAATGCTTTTGTAAATATATCAGCAAGCTGTTCTTCTGTGTCAACATGTTCAAGCTGCACAATCTTCTCCTCTACAAGATCTCTGATGAAATGATGACGAATATCAATATGCTTAGTCCTGCTATGTTGTATTGGATTTTTTGAAATATTGATAGCACTTAGATTGTCACAATACAAAGTCATAACATCCTGTTCAACATTATATTCCTTCAGCATTTGCTTCATCCACACCAATTGGGAACAACTGCTACCAGCTGCTATATACCCAGCTTCAGCAGTAGATAGAGACACACAATTCTGCTTCTTGCTGAACCATGAAATCAGATTGTTTCCCAGAAAGAAGCATCCACCAGAAGTACTTTTTCTATCATCTGCACTACCTACCCAATCAGCTTCACAATACCCAACTAACATAGGACTTCCACTGTGTGAGTACATAATACCATAGTCACTGGTACTATTGACATACTTCAGAATTCTTTTCACTTGAGTCAAATGTCTCATTTTTGGCTCAGCCTGGTATCTAGCACAGACTCCAACAGCAAAGGTTATGTCTGGTCTGCTTGCAGTTAGATATAACAGACTTCCAATCATGCTTCTATACAGACGTTGATCAACAGCAACACCTTGTTCATCTTTAGTCAACTTCAAATAAGTGGATGCAGGTGTTCTTTTATGGCTTGCGTTCTCCATCCCAAACTTCTTGACTATATTCTTTGCATATTTGCTCTGTGATATGAATATTGTGTCTTCCATCTGCTTGACTTGAAGACCAAGAAAATATGTTAGTTCACCCACAAGACTCATCTCAAACTCAGACTGCATCTGCTGATCAAAGAGTTGAACCATCTGGTTTGACATTCCACCAAAGACAATGTCATCAACATATATTTGTGGTATCATCAGACTTCCATCTTCTTCTTTCACAAACAGTGTCTTGTCAGTTCCTCCTTTTATGTAACCTTGAGTAACAAGAAACTGTGTGAGTCTCTCATACCATGCTCTAGGTGCTTGTTTCAATCCATATAGAGCTTTCTTCAACTTGTAAACATGGTTAGGAAAATTAGGATCCACAAATCCCTTTGGTTGTTCAACATAAACCTCCTCATGTAAGTACCCATTTAGGAATGCACTCTTCACATCCATCTGAAACAGTTTGAATTTAAGAATACATGCTACACCCAAAAGTAATCTTATGGATTCTAATCTAGCCACAGGTGCAAAGGTTTCATCAAAATCAAGTCCCTCCACCTGAGTGTACACTTGAGCAACTAGCCTTGCCTTGTTTCTGGTCACAATTCCATGTTCATCTGATTTATTTTTGTAGATCCATTTAGTTCCAATGACATTCATGCCTACAGGTCTTGGAACAAGGTCCCACACTTCACTTCTTTTGAATTGATTCAGTTCCTCTTGCATTGCATCTATCCAGAACTCATCAGTAAGTGCTTCTTTAATATTCTTGGGTTCAAATTTTGACACAAAGCACGAATCAATAGTCACTTCATCTGATCTTCTGGTTCTGACTCCTTGATCAAGGTTCCCAATGATTAGTTCTTTGGGATGATCCTTCTGAATTCTAATTGTAGGTCCTTTACTTGTTGAAGCATGATCTGGATTATTTTCTCCTTCTTCAGACTCTACTTCATGTTCCACAACAGGTGCTTCTGACTACTCTTTTGATGTAACAACTGGTTCCACATCAGCCACCTTTTCAGTAGGTAAATCATCTATCACAACATTGATAGATTCCATTACCACCTTGGTTCTGGAGTTAAAAACTCTGTATGCTCTGTTGTTTGTTGAGTAACCAAGAAAGATCCCTTCATCACTCTTTGGATCCAATTTCCTCCTGTTTTATCTATCTGCCAGAATGTAGCACTTGCTTCCAAATACATGAAAGTACTTGACAGTAGGCTTTCTTCCTTTCCATAATTCATACAGAGTAGTGGTAGTACCTTTCTTCAGAGTCACCCTATTGTGAACATAGCATGCTGTATTCATTGCTTCTGCCCAGAAATAATGAGGTAAGTGTTTTGCAGGCATCATATCTCTGGCTGATTCTTGCAAGGTTTTGTTCTTTCTTTCAACAACACCATTTTGCTGAGGTGTTATGGGAGCTGAAAATTCATGCTTGATTCATTCAGAGGAACAGAATTCAGAGAACTTACTATTTTCAAATTCCTTCCCATGGTCACTTCTGATCCTGACAATGACACTATCCGTTTCTCTTTGTAACTCAGTGCACAGATCCTTAAACACATCAAAAGTGTCTAATTTTTCTCTAATGAAGCTTACCCAAGTAAATCTTGAAAAATCATCAACAACAACAAAAGTATACTTCTTTCCTCCAATGCTCTCAACTTGCATAGGTCCCATTAAGTCCATATGTAATAGTTCAAGAACTTTTGTTGCTACCTGATGCTCCAACCTTGGATGAGACTTACGTGTTTGTTTCCCAATCTAACATTCACTACAAATGATGTCTTCATTGATCTTAAGTTTGGGTAGACCTCTGATGGCTTCAACTGACATGACTTTCTTCATACCCCTCAGATTTAAGTGCCCAAGTTTCTGGTGCTAGAGTCTGACTTCTTCTTCTGAGCTTACAAGGCATGTGGATAGGCTTGTTTCTTCTTGAGGCATCCATAAGTAACAATTATCCTTTGATCTACTACCCTTCATCAGTACTTCACCATCTTTACCAGTTACCCGACATTCCTCTTTGTTAAAGTTCACTTTCAACTCTTGATCACACAGCTGGCTTATGTTGATCAAATTTGAGGTTAGTCTTTTTACTAATAGCACATTGTCTAGCCTTGGTAATCCATCACTGATCAAGTCTCCAATTCCAAGAATTTCTCCTTTAGCTTCATCACCAAAAGTTACATAGCTAATGGAGTAAGGTTTTAAATTGCTTAAATACTTCTTGACACCAGTCATGTGTCTGGAGCATCAACTATCAAAATAACAATCTTCCCTAGAGGAGGCTCTCAAAGATGTATGAGCTATGAGGCCAACATTATTACCTTTGGGTTTCCATACCTTCTTGACATTGATTATGTTTGCAACAGGTTCCACTTTTCTGTGCTGAAAGTGCTTGGGGTAACCATACAGCTTGAAACAGAATGGCTTTATGTGCCCCTTCTTTCCACAGTTATGACATACCCATGGATGAGAAGTCCTTCTGCTCTTAGCTCCCTGAGGTTTGTTCTTAGGTTTGCTCATCATAGGATCATAAGTTTCAACAGCAGGAATGAACCTTTTAGCTGGATTTTGCTGTTTGATGTTCAAAGTCTCATCAACAAATCCTATGCCATTTGGTTTCCCTTGGTTCTGACATTCCAATATCTCCTCCAGCACATCAGTACCAGTGTTTAACATTCTGACTTGCTTCTTCATATGATCAAGTTGAGAGTTCAGTTGAGTTACCTCATCTTTGAGATCAGAAATTTGTGCTTGATGGTCACTTCTTTCAGCATGCAGTTGACTGATGGTCTTCTTCTGATCCACTAGTTGCTTTCAAACTTCTACACTCCTGTTGTATAGATCTTTGTAAGAGTTAGCCAGTTCTTCATAAGAGGATTTTTCAACACTGGCTTCAGACTCTGATATTGTTTCAGACTCTAATAGTGCTTCAGACGCTGAAAGTGCTTATGAGGCCTTAACTTTAACATCAGACTTGTATCTTCCAGTTAAGGCAACAATATGCTTAGCAGACTCACTCTCTACTTCTCCTTATGAGTCATCTTCAGCAGACCAGGAAACAACCAATCTTTTCTTCTGTTTCTTGAGATATGTGCCACATTCTGTCCTAATATGACCATTGTGCGCACCTCGTTTTTTTCCTCGGGAAAAAGACGCGCAAATCCTCCGAGGTCGTTCGCAAACGCTCGGAGGGCCTTTGTGAAGCCGCCACCAAAGTTTTTGTGTAAAGGGAACGTTGATAAACCCTTAAGTTTTTTTTTGTTGTAAAGGGAAACGATAATAAAACCCTTTAGACGATGAGGATAAGGATTTGGTCATCGCAACCATTGTCGGGTTTGGGAGTCGATTACGCAAGGGGAAGGTATTAGCACCCCTCACGTCCGTTGTACTCAACGGGAACCTTCTATTTGGTTTAAAGCTTGAATTGTTTTTTAATATTTTGCGCGCATGTTCATTTATGTTAAAAATATAATAAAAAGGGGGGAAAAGAGATAAAAACAAACGAAAGAAAAAAAAGTTTTTATTATTGCGCTTGACAAGATGTCGATCTTGCTCCTACGTATCTCCCGGTAGTCGGAGAATTCAAAGCATACGTAGTTCTTTGGTAGAAAAACGTACATGTGTTGGTTGATTTTAAATGGACGATGTTTTAACCGAATTCTTGCGATTAAAACGTAGCTTGTATGCTCGCACTTGGAGACTTATTAAGCGTTTGTTCGTGAATCACATTAGAATTGTTAAAAGGTACGTCCGTTAGAGTAAAGGGTTGAATTGGTCGCTATGGGACCAAGGGAGGTGCAATGGACTCAAACGAGTCAAACATTGACCGAGTGGACTCAAACGAGTCGGGCGATTGTTCGATTGATCCACTGAGATCAAGAACGGGTACAATGGACTCGGACGAGTCGAACATTGACCGAGTGGACTCAAATGAGTCGAGGGGTTAAGTCTAATGGCCAACGGGGGACCAAAAGGTTTGGATTGACCACAAGGGGCCAAGATTTGGTTTGGTTAGGGTTGTACATGTTGAAAAAAAAGGGAATGACGATTGTCCGAGCGACGAGACATACGTCACGCATTCGTACAATCGGGGCGATGGAGAGACATACGTCACACCATCCCTTTTTCATTCATGTTTTTGGGTTGAATCCTTTAGAAATCCCAAGGTATGTCAAAACATTTGGTTTGAAAACCCAAAATGGGAAGGTTTAGCAAATTTGCTAAAAAACGCGCAAGTTCGTCTCATTTTGCGAAAATGCGAACGTAAACGGTGTATGTTCATCTTTGAGTTTTGAACATCATGAACAATATTTATTGTTCAAGTTTAGATTGAAATGATGAACATAGCTTGTTTGTTCATGCTTGTTTGAGAGTTTGGGAAGATAACTTGTTTTGCAAGTTATCCACAAAATGGTCATACGAACTTGTGATTTTGTCAAAATTATGCAAAATCCTTGTTGTGGTTTGAAGAACATGGGTTTAAAAACTCTTAGGTTCTGAGCTCTGGGGCTAGAACCTCAAAAATTGGTCATTTTGACACAAAAACTCAGGTTCTGAGTTCTGTCATGGTCGCACTGCGACCATGACTTCGCACTGCGAAGCATGCGAAATTTTGGGTTCAGAAGCTGTTTCTGAACTTTTGTTCAGAAACAACTTCTGAACACACTCAGGACCTTATAGATGGGTGAAAAACTTTGAGTTTTTGGGGTGAAAAAGGTTGGACAAACCAGTTTTGATGTTTTGAAAACCTTGGGATTTCTTTGAAATTCAAAAGGGGTTTTTTAGAATCAAATGGTTTTGAACCAAAATAGCTATGCAAACACAATTATAAATGCAAGATAAGTGCTTAGAAACTTACAGAACTCCTTAGCAAAGCTCCAGCTGCACTTGATTTGATTTGGTTAAAGGCTTTCACAAGAGGTTTGAATATTGGTGAAGGTTTTGGAACTTTGGAAAGCTTTGGTGTTGGATGGATTGTTTCTGGTTATTTTGTGGAGTTTTGTAGGCTAAAATGAGTAGAGTTTCTGCTCTTGAAATGCTGTTGTTAACTGTGTTTGTATCCTTGGGCATTGCCTTCTATTTATAGGCCAAAACCAAATCTTTTTCATCATTACACAATCCCAAAATTCAGCTGATTTGTGGCCAAGATTAAGCTGAATCCCTTTGCATTAAATGCTAATGGATAGAGGCAACCTTGCCTTGTACCAAGGGGCAAGATCCAGCTTGATTTCAGCCACAAATTCAACTAATTCTAGAAGGTAATGATGAAGAACAAAGCTGATTTGCAATTGGCTAATGCTTGGGGATCAATCCTTGCAATCTCAATGGTTGGTCAATGAAAACGTGCACTGTAATGTACAGAGATTGAGGGATGAAAAAGGCTATAATTGGCTGGTGTGAGAGGGTGAAAAGCTGCTGCAAAACAGAGTAGGCAATCATGGTTTTTCAAGTGAAAAATCCAGCTGGTTTGACTGGTTTTGGGGGGAGCAAGCAGGAGGAAAGTCCTCAAGCAGGTGGCTGGCAACCTTGTGGTGGTTAGCAGGTCACATGGGAGGGACTAGAGCTGCCCAAGGGCAAGCCCACTTGCTTGTCACATGCTAGGTTGGAAGAAAAAGCTTCCAACCTTGGCATTAATGGCAAGTCCTTCAATTCTGGTTTTGCTTGGCCCAATTAGCCATGAATGCTACTTAAAATAAATATAGAAATGATATGCAACAAATTCTGGAATTAAATCAAAGAAACCAAAAATCTGCAGAAAAATCGCAGACTTCGCAGTGCGAAGTGAGCTTCGCAGTGCGAAGTCCTCAATTTTGAAATGTTGACTTTTCTGTTGACTTTTGTTGACTTTTGACTTTTTTCCCCTCTTTGATTTTTTTTTTTTTATTTTTGTTTTAAAATGCGTAGGACAAAATTAGGGTACTACAGCTGCCCCTACTTAATTGTGTCTTCGCATAGAGTGCGTGAGTGCCGAGGGCATCTCATGAACTCTTTGCGAAGATCAATTAAGTAAAAAGAAGGACCCGAATTTTGTCCTTCGCGAAATGCAAATGCAATGGTTGGTAAAGGTTGATCGTATCCAGCCGCTAACACTGGAGGTAGATCCACTGGGGGATGAAGGTAATCTTATCTAGGCACTGCTTCTAGAGGTCGATTCCTGAGGATGGTGATTTACTCTAGGATGTCACTAGAGGTGGAAAGTTGAGGTAGGTGATCTTATCTAGGTACTGCTTCTAGAGGTCGATACCTAAGATGGAGGTTTACTCTAGGTACTGCTTCTAGAGATGGATACCTAAGCTAGGTGATCTTATTCAGGTACTGCTTCTGAATGTCGATTCCTAACGAGCTGTGATCTTATTCAGCCGCTAACACTGAAGGTCGATACACTGGGGGAGGTGATCTACTCTAGGTACTGCTTCTAGAGATCGATACCTAAACTAGGTGATCTTATTCAGGCACTGCTTCTGAATATCGGTTCCTAACGAGCTGCGGTCTTACCCTAAATAGGTGCCCCTGGTTGAATGTTGATGGATGTTGGTGAATATGTGATACTCACTGGAGGATCCTTGTTGAGGATGCATGTTTTATGAAATGAAATGCATGTGTATGAATGGTTTTAAATATGCATGCATGAAATGAAATAATGTTGGTTGGGTGCCGAGCAGAGTCGGTCTTTGTTTGTGGTTGTGTTCATGACAGTTGGGCTTTCTCTTTTTTGTTGGTTTTTTGGTTGGTCGGTTTGGAAGGACAAGGTCCTTTGCCTACATACCCAGATGGGATCAAAACCGGTGTAGTTCGAGCCTAAGCCCGAAGATTTGTGTGGGTTTGCCAATAATGATTGGACTTTTGTTTGGGGTTGAGACTCCCTGGGGAGTATCAATGAGGTTTGGCTTATGGGGATAAAGGATCATTTTGGAAGCATGATCGATATCCAGCCTTTGTTGGTGTTTGGATGCTTAGGGTGCTTACTGGGGAATTTTGCTCCTCTTGACCCTTGGGGTTCTTGCGCTCCGCGTGCCGCGAGTTACACACTTGCCTTTGCTAAGGAGCATAAGTCCTTTGGTGCAATATTTTGGTGGGAATTACCGCAATTCTTTCAGAATTCACGAAGATTCAAAATAAAGCAAAGTTTGTTTGTTTTTTCTCTTTTTTGGAAGAAAATTCTTTTGTTTATTTCCCATGTTTTAAAGCATTTTCATCATGAATAAAACAAAATTTTATGCGCTACTGAGAACATAAAATAACAAAAAAGAAATTTATTCAATGCAGATTTGACCTCTTGAATGGGTAAAAAATACACAAAGTGAGAAGTGAGATAGAGAAAGACAAGAAAAAGCAAAAAGAAAATGTTGGTTTTGGCACAACACATGCTATTTCCTTATGACTTCGAGATTTTCGTTTGGTGGAAGATGCTGACGAGACCGATTCCTCTCCTCTTGAATCTTGTCCGGAGCTTGGATGCTGCAGTCATTGCCTTTCTTTTTTTGTTAACCCCTAACTTTTGCCTGGATCGCTCTTTCGAGTTTTTCAATCCACCGGGGTGTATTTCCTTTTTTGATGTCCTTAATTTTTGCCTAGACCGCCTTTTCAGGTTTTCAATCTAGCAGGACGCTCTCTATTGCCTAAACCGCCCTTTCAGGTTTTCGATTTAGCGAGCTTCTCTTTTTTTTCTTAGGCATAAGTACCTCTTGACTGCATCGGAGTTTATTGAGAGTGGGAACTCTTCTCCGTCCATAGTGGTGATGATCAGGGCTCCGCCTGAGAAAGCTTTCTTTACCACGTACGGCCCATCATAGCTGGGAGTCCACTTCCCTCGGGGATCTTTGTGGATAGGTAATATCTTCTTGAGCACTAGGTCTCCTTCTTTGAATTCTCGAGGACGGACCTTCTTGTCGAATGCTCTCTTGAGCCTCCTTTGATAGAGTTGGCCATGACATATTGCCGTCAGACGCTTCTCCTCTATGAGATTCAGTTGGTCGAACCTTGTTTGGACCCATTCAGCTTCTTCTAGCTTGGTTTCCATCAAGACCCTTAGCGAAGGAATTTCCACCTCTACGGGGAGAACAGCTTCCATACCGTATACTAAGGAGAAGGGGGTTGCCCCAGTTGAAGTGCGAATGGCTGTTCTGTAGCCATGTAGCGCAAAGGGAAGCATCTCATGCCAATCCTTATATGTTGTCACCATCTTTTGGATGATCTTCTTTATGTTCTTATTGGCTGCTTCTACCGCACCGTTCATCTTTGGTCGGTAAGGGGAGGAATTATGGTGCTCAATCTTGAAATCTTTGCATAACTCCTTCATTGTCTTGTTGTTTAGGTTTGCCCCATTATCGGTGATGATTTTGTGGGGAGTACCATAACGGCAAATGATTTCCTTCTTGATAAATCGGGCTACCACTTGTTTGGTTACGTTTGCATACGAAGCTGCTTCTACCCATTTGGTGAAGTAGTCGATGGCAACGAGGATGAAGCGATGTCCATTTGACGCTTTGGGCTCGATCATTCCAATCATGTCTATGCCCCACATAGAGAATGGCCAAGGTGAAGTCATGACGTTCAGTGGAGTTGGTGGCACATGCACTTTGTCGGCGTAAATCTGGCACTTGTGACAAGTCTTGGCATAGTGGAAACAATCAGCTTCCATGGTTAACCAATAGTAGCCCGCCCTTAGGATTTTCTTTGCCATTGCATGCCCATTAGCATGGGTTCCAAAAGATCCCTCGTGGATTTCTTTGATGAGCATGTCCGCTTCATGTTTATCCACACATCTGAGCAGGACCATGTCATAATTTCTTTTGTAGAGGGTATTTCCACTGATGAAGAACTGGGATGCCAATCTTCTGAGGGTCCTCTTGTCGGTGTGCGAGATACTTTCTGGATACTCTTGCTCTTCGAGGTATCGCTTGATGTCGTAGAACCAAGGTTTGTTGTCAAGTCCTTCTTCGACTGATGCGCATACAACTGGTTTGTCTCTACGATCCATCCTTATGATTGGTGCTTCGTTGTAGGAATTTACTTGGTACATTGATGATAATGTAGCCAAAGCATCTGCTACCTGATTTTCTTCTCGAGGTATGTGGTGGAAATTGATTTCATCAAAATGCTTGATCAATTCTACAACCCGGGCTTGGTAGGGAATTAAATTGGGATGTCTCGTTTCCCATTCTCCTTTGACCTGATAGATGACTAAGGCTGAGTCACCGTATACTTCAAGGTTTTTGATCCTTAGATCAATTGCTGCTTCGAGGCCTAGGATACATGCTTCATATTCTGCCATGTTATTGGTGCAGTCAAAGCACAACCTTGCTGTGAAGGGTTGGTATCCATTTCTTGGGGAGATTAAAACTGCTCCGATACCGTGCCCCATGGCATTTGAGGCGCCGTCGAAAGCGAGCTTCCATTGAGCTCCTGGTTCTGGTCCTTCATCATCGCTTGTGACTTCTTCGTCATTCAAAGCTACGACATCTTCGTCTGGGAAGTCGAATTGTATGGGTTGATAATCCTCCAATGGTTGGTGAGCAAGGTGCTCGGATAAAACACTCCCTTTGATGGCTTTTTGAGCAACATATTGGATGTCATACTCAGACAGCAGCATTTGCCAACGGGCTATCTTCCCTGTGAGGGCAGGCTTTTCGAAGATGTACTTGATGGGATCCATCTTCGATATCAACCAAGTTGTATGGGTCAACATGTATTGCCTTAGACGTCGAGCAGCCCATGCTAAAGCGCAGCAAGTCTTTTCAAGTGAAGTATACCTTGTTTCACAGTCGGTAAACTTCTTGCTTAGGTAGTAGATTGCGTGCTCTTTTCTTCCCGTTTCATCTTGTTGTCCTAACACACAACCCATTGATCCTTCAAGTACGGTTAGGTATAAGATGAGGGGTTTACCCGGAACCGGAGGTATTAAGATCGGTGGTTCTTGCAGGTATTGTTTGATCTTGTCAAACGCTTCTTGGCAATCCTCATTCCAATGAACGGCTTGGTTTTTCCTTAGCAGCTTGAAGATTGGTTCGCAGGTAGCTGTCATGTGTGAGATGAACCTGGCGATGTAGTTCAATCTTCCTAAGAAACCCCGGACTTCTTTCTCGGTATTTGGCGCTGGCATTTCTTGGATGGCCTTCACCTTATCGGGATCCACTTCAATACCTCTTTGGCTGACGATGAAGCCCAATAATTTCCCGGATCTAACGCCAAATGTGCACTTGTTAGGATTTAAGCGCAGCTTGAACTTTCTTAGGCGTTCGAAAAGCTTTTGTAGATGGACTAGATGATCCTCCTCCGTTTGGGATTTGGCAATCATATCGTCGACGTAGACCTCAATTTCCTTATGGATCATGTCATGGAAAAGAGTCACCATTGCTCTTTGGTATGTTGCCCCGGCATTTGTTAATCCGAAAGGCATTACCTTATAGCAGAATGTTCCCCATGGGGTGATGAATGTAGTTTTCTCCATGTCCTCTGGAGCCATCTTGATTTGGTTATATCCCGAGAAACCATCCATAAAGGAAAAGACTGAGAATTGGGCTGTGTTGTCCACCAATATGTCGATGTGTGGTAGCGGGAAATCATCCTTTGGGCTTGCTTTATTCAAGTCCCGATAATCCACACACATTCTCACCTTGCCATCCTTCTTCGGAACTGGCACAATGTTGGCAACCCATGTCGGATACTTGGTTACGGCTAAGAAGCCGGCATCGAATTGCTTTTTGACCTCCTCTCTGATCTTGAGAGCCATATCGGGTCGAGTTCTTCTCAATTTCTGCTTCACTGGCGGGCATTCCGGCTTGAGTGGCAGCTTGTGTACAACGATGTTAGGGTCTAAACCCGGCATGTCTTGATACGACCAAGCGAATACGTCCACGTACTCTTGCAGAAGCTTGATCAACTTTCCTTTCACACCCTCGTGCAGGGAGGCTCCTATCTTGACCTCTTTCTTATCCTCTTCGGTCCCCAAGTTGACCTTTTCAACTGATTCTTGGTGAGGTTGTATTACCCTATCCCCTTGATTTGCAAGTCTAGACAATTCTTCAGGCGGTTCATAATCGTCCTCTTCATCATCTTCCGTTTGATTAATCGGGCAATCGAAGTCATAAGGGTTTAAGGTAGTGTTGTTTTTGGAGGGTGGATTTGTAGATCTGCATGAGTATGATTTTTTTTAGGCTTTTTGTAGAAAAATTTTTTTAAAACAAATGCAAAAAGAAAAAGACTCAAATGAACATAAAAGAGTGCTTTTATTCATGATTGTAAACAACTTTTAAAACATGGGGGCCCCACACGACTAATCATTTGCCTTGGGCAGAGCTAAATGATTTTTTTTATTTAAAAGTAAAAAACAAACAAACATGGTTTATTACTTGATCCTGGTAATGATCTCGGGAATTGCGATAGCCCTCCAATTGTTCAAAGCTTCATCCGAAGCGCAACGATACACCAAATCAGGCACGTCTTCGTCTACATCTTCGAGTAGAGCCACTTGATCTTCATGGATAAACCCCGCACTGATGAATGTTTCCGAAATGGGGAGGATCCCTTGCTTTGAAGGCTTTGAGAAAGTTTCGGCTGATGGATGATACCCCAACCCGAAGCGATTTTTCTTCTCCGGTATGTCCACTAACTTGCCCCATCCGGTGGGTCGGCTTTCTTCTAGGGCCTCTCTTATCGCCCTCCATGATGACATGGCTGTCCTAGCCTCTTCCTTGGGCTTCGAGCTCAATGTCACGACATTCGCCACTTCCAAAGATTGGAATGGGACGTCCACAGCTTCTTCATCCGTTTCTATATAACGGAAAGATGAGAGATGGCTTACCATCATGTCCTCTTGCCCGGAAACTACAATCATTTGGTTATCAATGATGAATTTCAGCTTCTGGTGCAGGGTAGAGGTAATGGCTCCGGCCGCATGGATCCATGGTCGTCCGAGAAGACAACTGTATGTTGGATTAATATCCATGACTTGGAAGGTTATGGTGAAAACCTTAGGTCCGATTTGGACCGGTAAGTCGATCTCCCCTATGACGGCTCTTCTTGACCCATCGAAAGCTTTTACGACCAAGGCGCTAGGCTTCATTACGGTCCCTTCACATGATAGTTTGAGAAGGGTAGTCTTGGGCATGACATTCAATGATGACCCCGTGTCCACTAGCACTCTTGAGAGGATGTGGTCCATGCATTTTACGGAGATATGTAAGGCGCGGTTATGAATGTGCCCCTCGTCGGGTAGCTCATCGCCATTGAAACCCAAGTACCTACTTGAGGTGATATTTCCGACTATCCCGTCGAATTGGTCCACCGGAATGTCCTTGGTGACATGTGCCTCACTGAGGATCCGCAGTAGTGCTTCTCGGTGTGCTTCCGAGCTGAGTAGTAAGGATAGCATGGAGATCTTGGAGGGAGTTTGACCTAGCTGGTCAATGATCTTGTACTCGCTCTTTTGGATTATCCTTAGGAACTCTTCGGCCTCTTTTTGCGGGATTGTCTTTTGAGAAGGCCCCGCTTGGTTCTCTTTTTCCTCCACGCTCTTTTCTTTGAGCGGCTCCTTTGGTAGTACAGCTGGCGTCTTCCCGAGTTCTTTCGGAGCGAAGACTCTACCACTTCTAGTCATTCCTCCAACACCGGTAATGTTAGTGATGCTGGGCTCAATTTTGGCTAGTGGTTTTCCTTCCACATAGGCCACAGGTTGGTAATTCCATGGTACCCTCTTTGTGCTTTCAAAAGAGAAGGGTGCAGGTACGTGGAATGTTATGGGTTGTATTGGCATTGGTACCTCTCTCCTTTGGTATGGAATCTCGAGAGGTTTTGGGCTGTTAGACTCTAAGGTAGCAATGTCCGTGCCATCCTTTATATAACCAATTTGGATCCAACCTTGGTCCATTAACTCTTGAAGACAGCTCCTCAACTCTTCGCACTCATTCGGGTTGACCTTGCAGGCTTCACAGTTGGCGTGCATTTCCTCGAACAGTCCAAAGCCGGTTAAACGCTCCCTTATGGTTGACAGGGGAGTTTTAACATTGGATACCCTTTTGACTGGACCAAAGTCCTCTTGTTCCTCCACCGCATTTACAGAGGGACCCGCATGCCCCGGCAATGGGTTGTTCTTCACATTGGGGCTTTCCTCTTTGAAGGATAACAGCTTCTTGTCAATAAGATCCTGCACCTTGTGTTTGAAAACTCTACAGTTTTCGACATTGTGCCCCACGGATCCTGCGTGGAAATCGCACTTGGCATTTGCGTCGTACCACTGTGGATATGGTGGCGACATTGGTGGTAGTAGTCTTGTCTCGACCATACCCTTTTGGATTAGGTATGGCAGGATTTGACCATAAGACATGGGTACAGGATCAAACTGCCTATTAAAATAACTGTTCCTCGAGCTCGCTTGATTCCTTGGTGGGTACCCGCCTTGTTGCTGTTGCTGTTGATTTTGCTGCGGCAACACTACTGGTTGTCGAGGTGGAGTTGCGGGAATTACTTGAGGTGAGTAACGCCCTTGAGCCGTTGCTGCTGCCACATAAGGATAGTGGTAGTGAGGCATTTGATTCGGTGGTGGGTAGGATGGTCCCATTAGAACGGCATTTGTCTCCCCCTCTTTCTTTTTGTGAAAGTTGCTGGGGGGCTTTCTAGCTCCACCTTGAGCTTCTGAAGAGCCTTGGATTTTTCCTCTCTTCACTCCGTCTTCTATTCTTTCACCAACCATGACTAGATCGGAGAAACCGGCAGACGTGCTTCCAATCATCTTGTCGTAATATGGGCCTTGAAGTGTGCCCATAAAGGTGTCGACAAGTTCTCTTTCCAATAGTGGTGGTTGCACACGAGAAGCTAGTTCTCTCCACCGCTGAGCGTACTCCTTAAATGACTCATTGCTTCTTTGCAGGAGGTTTTGTAGTTGCATCCTATTTGGAGCCATGTCCAAATTATATTTGTATTGCTTTAGGAAGGCATCGGCTAGATCCTTCCAAGTTTGGACATGGGTACGCTCGAGCTGCATGTACCAATCCAAGGACGCTCCGCTTAAGCTATCTTGAAACACATGCACCATGAGTTTCTCGTTCATTGCGTAGGCTGCCATCTTCCTACAGAACATCCTTAGATGGTTCCGAGGGCATTGAATTCCTTTGTATTTCTCGAAGTCCGGTACTTTGAACTTCGGAGGAATTACCACGTCGGGCACTAGGCACATGTCCAAGGCGTTGTGGGCACCGTATGAGCTGAACCCTTCGACAGCTTTCAACCTTTCTTCCAAAACTCGATACATTTGGGTGGTATCATTGTCTTGGTGGGTGGTGTCGGGAGCAGATTGCCTTAGCTGGCTATTTTCCACATCGTGGGGAATTACTTCATGCTGAGTAGTGGAGGTTCCTTGAGGACGACGCTCTTCATTCCTTACGGGGATTGTGAGCGGTGGTGGAGGTGGTCCTTGACCCTCATTTTCGAAGGGTGGGGTATAATTCACAGGTAAACCATAAGGAGGCCATTGCACATTGGATGCATCCGTTGTTGGGCGAGGGTGGCTTTCTCGTGCCGATAGAGCTTGCATTAACTCTAGCATCTGATCCATCTTTCCTTTCATTCCATCAACCTCTTCTCTCAAAGCCGCTTGAGTTTGTTCCAAATTGTCCATGATCCTTTGTTTGTTAGCTCGTGTTCCGTACGAGTGTTGAGTATCTGGTTCTTGGACCGAGGGCTTTCGGGGTTTTCGGGCTATGATTGCTTTGAACTGTTTTAATGGGAATGAATGAGTTTTTTTTTTGAAAAATGCATGAAGATGCATGTGGATGTATGTATGCAAAATATGCGTTTTTTTTTTATTTTGCTTTATGGAGTTTAAAGGTGCACGATTAATATTAGCAATTCAAAATATTAAACCGGGAAATTGATTATACTTCAAAATATATTTGATTAAATAACATTTGTTTACAAAGTGTAACTAATGCTATTACAAATCAAATAGCCGCTCGCTTCTCGGCTTTGCTCATCTCCTCCCTATAGAAATCTATGGTGTCCTTGCAGAACTTCATAAACTTCCGGATCTCCATAGGGATGACAAAGTAGGGCATGACCATCTCGGCCTCCGCTAGCTTCTTTGGAAGTTGGGTGATCACCAAATTTGAGAATGCAACCAATTTAGTGAAATCCTCACTTAATCGGGTGGCGTCTTGCCATACATACTCAATCACTTCCTTGCGCTGGTCTAGCTTGACTCTTGCACTTCTAATTTCATCGTGTAGTTGTGCAATGTGGTCCCCATGAGCTCTTGCAATCTTATCGAAGTACTCTTCGAATTTCTTGATGTCTTCTTCGAGAAGATTGCACTTTAGCCTCCCTTGATGAGAGAGACTCTCATGTCTTTGCCGCTGGACGCGTTCGGCTTGAAGCTGCTCTTTGTAGTCTTTCACTACTTCTTGGAGCTGTTGATTTTTCTCTTGGAATTTCAACCTCCATTTCCGTTGAGCTTCGATGGCTAGTTCGCCAAACTTCTTGAGCTCTTGGTTGGAATGTAAGATTCTTTCCAACTCTTCGTCCTTGGCCACAAGGTTGGCATCCGCACTAACCAAGCCGCCTCCTATCCAATCCCTTTTCCCTTCGGAGGTTCTTAGCCGTTTTTGGCATACTAGGAGAGAATGTGATACTTCATCACGATCTCTCTTCGTCCTAGTAATTTCTCCTAAAGCTTGGAGGTGCTTCAATTCTAAGTCTCCGTTTTTGTTTTGGAGTTCTTGAATTTTAGCCTTGAGGTCCTCCACTTCTTTGTTGGGAATGATTGCAATAGGTTTAGGTGTAGGAGGTTTTGGAGGGTTTATGACCACGAAGGGTAACTTGATTGCTTTGACCCTCTCCTTCACCCATTGAGTATAAAGGGGTTTGGCGACACAGTTTCTCTTGCCGACCTTTCCCTTGCGTACTTGGCTCCATGCTCCCCGGATTCTCTCTAGCAATGCCGGGTCTTGATCGCCTTCCCTTAAGTAGAAAGCCTCCAACAAAAGGTCGTTAGGTTTATCTTCCATTGAAAAACCTAGTTGTCGGAGAGAGAGGACCGGATTGTAATTAATACATCCCTTAGTACCAATGAGGGGTACGTTGGGGAAGTCCCCGCAGCTGAGGATAATTTCCGGGTCCTCTAAGTTTGGTGAAAACCAATGGATGTCCTTCTCGGCGAGGGTTGTCATCCGTTGCGACCATTTGAGCTTGGCCCGGTTTTCCACAAAGTCTCGGTTTCTTGGCATGTGGGACATCATCCAAATTTGCACCACGGGAGTGCAACAAGTAATTTTGCGTCCCCTTGCTTGTTCATGCCTTGAGTAGAGGGTATGATAAAAATCCGCTAAGATTGTAGGAACTGGATTTTTAGTCATAAACACCTCTAGAGCCGGAAAGTCTACGAAATCATCCATGTTGGGGAATAAGACAATCCCGTAGACTAAGAGGGCTAAGATGGCGTTGAATGCCATTACCTCTTTGTTGGCTAGTAAATCCCGAGCTTTGGCTTCCAAAAACTTTCTTGAAAATCCCTTAAGGTTCCCTCTAACTTCCAAGTTAGATGCCACTTCTTGGGTGTCGAGGTATAAGGATTCGGCGATGGCTTCAAATGTGGGATCCCTTCCCGGACCGAGATAGAGTTCATGACCTTTCATGCTACAACCCAAAATCTTCTCAAACTCTTCCAATGTTGGTGCTAGTTGGAAGTCTTGAAACGTGAAGCACCGTAGAGGTGGGTCGAAGAATTGCGCCAAAGTGGTTAAGGCGGTTGAATCTATTCTCACGGGTAAAAGATCAAGGATTAGCCCATAGCTTGCCTCGAAGATGTTCTTGTGGACCGAAGAGAGCCTCTTGCTTAGAGCTAATAAACTTTCCACCCTAGGAGCTTTAATTTTGAAGGCGAGCGTATTCTTGTTCCCGGAATCCATATTTCTTTTTTTGCTAATATTTGTTCGTTCTTTTTAAACTCCTATAAAGCAAAACGATGCGAAAATTACTTTCATGAATGCAAATGTTATGCAAGGGTATGGTTTATGAAGGTTCGGAACTTCCCCCCATCCTCACATGTAGGCTCTAAATGGTGAAATATCCTAAGAAGAGGTCCTTAGAGTCATAGACCTCACATGGAATTAGGGTTGTCTATGGACATACGTCGACATGACTTCAATTAATTCCACGTGAAAATCTCATCTAAGCGGGGTTGGACATCCTACCTCACGGACATACGTCAACGCGGGCTTCCGCACACAACCTCCTTCTAACTTAGTTTTTTTCTCAAGCTCGGGTAGAGAGCCTCACACGTCCGGCATTAACCCGAACAATGTGGAGTAACATCACTCAAGTAACCCCCGCATTTGATATATATAATATGAATATAAAGCAGATAAAGCAAATATAAACATAAAGCATAAATATAACATGTATGAATAAAATAAATAAACATGGCACGCAAAGAAAATAAAACAATTGGCTTTAAACCAAATAGGTTAGGCTTGACTCGCTAGTGGGAACAGGGTCCCCAGTGAAGTCGCCAGCTGTGCGCACCTCGTTTTTTTCCTCGGGAAAAAGACGCGCAAATCCTCCGAGGTCGTTCGCAAACGCTCGGAGGGCCTTTGTGAAGCCGCCACCAAAGTTTTTGTGTAAAGGGAACGTTGATAAACCCTTAAGTTTTTTTTTGTTGTAAAGGGAAACGATAATAAAACCCTTTAGACGATGAGGATAAGGATTTGGTCATCGCAACCATTGTCGGGTTCGGGAGTCGATTACGCAAGGGGAAGGTATTAGCACCCCTCACGTCCGTTGTACTCAACGGGAACCTTCTATTTGGTTAAAGCTTGAATTGTTTTTTTAATACTTTGCGTGCATGTTCATTTATGTTAAAACATAATAAAAGGGGGGAAAAGAGATAAAAACAAACGAAAGAAAAAAAAGTTTTTTATTATTGCGCTTGACAAGATGTCGATCTTGCTCCTACGTATCTCCCGGTAGTCGGAGAATTCAAAGCAGTACGTAGTTCTTTGGTAGAAAAACGTACATGTGTTGGTTGATTTTAAATGGACGATGTTTTAACCGAATTCTTGCGATTAAAACGTAGCTTGTATGCTCGCACTTGGAGACTTATTAAGCGTTTGTTCGTGAATCACATTAGAATTGTTAAAAGGTACGTCCGTTAGAGTAAAGGGTTGAATTGGTCGCTATGGGACCAAGGGAGGTGCAATGGACTCAAACGAGTCAAACATTGACCGAGTGGACTCAAACGAGTCGGGCGATTGTTCGATTGATCCACTGAGATCAAGAACGGGTACAATGGACTCGGACGAGTCGAACATTGACCGAGTGGACTCAAACTGAGTCGAGGGGTTGAGTCTAATGGCCAACGGGGGACCAAAAGGTTTGGATTGACCACAAGGGGCCAAGATTTGGTTTGGTTAGGGTTGTACATATTGAAAAAAAAGGGAATGACGATTGTCCGAGCGACGAGACATACGTCACGCATTCGTACAATCGGGGCGATGGAGAGACATACGTCACACCATCCCTTTTTCATTCATGTTTTTGGGTTGAATCCTTTAGAAATCCCAAGGTATGTCAAAACATTTGGTTTGAAAACCCAAAATGGGAAGGTTTAGCAAATTTGCTAAAAAACGCGCAAGTTCGTCTCATTTTGCGAAAATGCGAACGTAAACGGTGTATGTTCATCTTTGAGTTTTGAACATCATGAACAATATTTATTGTTCAAGTTTAGATTGAAATGATGAACATAGCTTGTTTGTTCATGCTTGTTTGAGAGTTTGGGAAGATAACTTGTTTTGCAAGTTATCCACAAAATGGTCATACGAACTTGTGATTTTGTCAAAATTATGCAAAATCCTTGTTGTGGTTTGAAGAACATGGGTTTAAAAACTCTTAGGTTCTGAGCTCTGGGGCTAGAACCTCAAAAATTGGTCATTTTGACACAAAAACTCAGGTTCTGAGTTCTGTCATGGTCGCACTGCGACCATGACTTCGCACTGCGAAGCATGCGAAATTTTGGGTTCAGAAGCTGTTTCTGAACTTTTGTTCAGAAACAACTTCTGAACACACTCAGGACCTTATAGATGGGTGAAAAACTTTGAGTTTTTGGGGTGAAAAAGGTTGGACAAACCAGTTTTGATGTTTTGAAAACCTTGGGATTTCTTTGAAATTCAAAAGGGGTTTTTTAGAATCAAATGGTTTTGAACCAAAATAGCTATGCAAACACAATTATAAATGCAAGATAAGTGCTTAGAAACTTACAGAACTCCTTAGCAAAGCTCCAGCTGCACTTGATTTGATTTGGTTAAAGGCTTTCACAAGAGGTTTGAATATTGGTGAAGGTTTTGGAACTTTGGAAAGCTTTGTGTTGGATGGATTGTTTCTGGTTATTTTGTGGAGTTTTGTAGGCTAAAATGAGTAGAGTTTCTGCTCTTGAAATGCTGTTGTTAACTGTGTTTGTATCCTTGGGCATTGCCTTCTATTTATAGGCCAAAACCAAATCTTTTTCATCATTACACAATCCCAAAATTCAGCTGATTTGTGGCCAAGATTAAGCTGAATCCCTTTGCATTAAATGCTAATGGATAGAGGCAACCTTGCCTTGTACCAAGGGGCAAGATCCAGCTTGATTTCAGCCACAAATTCAACTAATTCTAGAAGGTAATGATGAAGAACAAAGCTGATTTGCAATTGGCTAATGCTTGGGGATCAATCCTTGCAATCTCAATGGTTGATCAATGAAAACGTGCACTGTAATGTGCAGAGATTGAGGGATGAAAAGGCTACTTATGGCTGGTGTGAGAGGGTGAAAAGCTGCTGCAAAACAGAGTAGGCAATCATGGTTTTTTCAAGTGAAAAATCCAGCTGGTTTGACTGGTTTTGGGGGGAGCAAGCAGGAGGAAAGTCCTCAAGCAGGTGGCTGGCAACCTTGTGGTGGTTAGCAGGTCACATGGGAGGGACTAGAGCTGCCCAAGGGCAAGCCCACTTGCTTGTCACATGCTAGGTTGGAAGAAAAAGCTTCCAACCTTGGCATTAATGGCAAGTCCTTCAATTCTGGTTTTGCTTGGCCCAATTAGCCATGAATGCTACTTAAAATAATTATGGAAATGATATGCAACAAATTCTGGAATTAAATCAAAGAAACCAAAAATCTGCAGAAAAATCGCAGACTTCGCAGTGCGAAGTGAGCTTCGCAGTGCGAAGTCCTCAATTTTGAAATGTTGACTTTTCTGTTGACTTTTGTTGACTTTTGACTTTTTTCCCCTCTTTGATTTTTTTTTTTTTTTTTTTATTTTTGTTTTAAAATGCGTAGGACAAAATTAGGGTACTACAACCATATCCTTCACACTCATAGCACTGAACTCCCTTTGATTGATTGCTCTTCTCATCAGTCTTTGTCTTCTTCAAATCATTTTGTTGCTTGCTGATGTTGAATCTGTTGTTTTGACCATTTGATTTGGATCTCCTGTCAACATGTTTCAGAATCTTGTTAAACTGTCTCCCTAGCAACACAAGTGCTTCTGATAAGCCTTCATCATCCTCATTAATCCCTTGTTGATCCTCAGCATCAGTATTTACTACAAAAGCAACTCCTTTCCCTTCCTTATCAGTACGGTTACTGAAGGCTGTCTCAAAATTCAGCAAGGACCCTATTAACTCCTCAACCTTCATAGAGGAGATGTCATGTGCTTCCTCAATGGCAGTCACCTTCATGTCAAATCTCTTAGGTAGAGACCTGAGTATTTTTCTCACAATTTTCTCATCAGACATTTTCTCTCCAAGAGAATCAAATGAGTTAGCCATGTCTAGGACGTTCATATAGAAGTCTTGAATGTTCTCATCCTCCAACATTCTGAGATTTTCAAACTTGGTGGTGAGAAGTTGAAGTCTGGACAACTTTACCTTTGAAGTGCCTTCATGAGTAGTCTTGAGAATCTCCCAGGCATCCTTAGCTATAGTGCATTGCTTGATCAGTCTGAACATGTTCTTGTCAACTCTATTGAATAGAGCATTCAAGGCTTTGGAGTTTCCAAGAGCTAATTCATCTTCATCCTTGGACCACTCTTCCTCTCGTTTCAACACAGTAGTCTTCTTTCCATCTTTGTCCAGCACAACAGGATGTTCCCAACCCTTCAGAACAACTTTCCAAGTCTTACTATCTATAGATTTCAGGAAAGCACTCATACGAGATTTCCAATACTCATAGTTGGAACCATCCAACAGAGGTGGTCTGTTCACAAATCCTCCTTCCTTGTCCATAATGTTAGAAAAAACCAACCCTGGAGCTCACCCTAAAACAGGCAGGGTGCCTGCTCTGATGCCAATTGAAATTCTGGCAAGTCTGATTCTGAACCGTAAAACAGAGCTGAACAGAGTACGTATAACAGTGATTCAGAAGCAGCAAAATA
Organism: Medicago ruthenica; assembly: GCA_018208015.1. NCBI lineage: Eukaryota > Viridiplantae > Streptophyta > Magnoliopsida > Fabales > Fabaceae > Medicago > Medicago ruthenica. The sequence continues at coordinate 54,558,477 of CM031378.1, forward strand.
AAAGACAGAAAGTAAAGAACACAGGTGATTTGTTAACCCAGTTCGTTGACAAACACACCTACGTCTGGAGGCTACCAAGCCAGGAAGGAAATCCACTATAATAGTATCAATTCGAACTACTGTGTAAACAACCCTTGTTTCTCACAGCTTTCTCACTTAATCACTACCCGTGGAATTTCTACCTAGGAACTCCTAGATATAAGAACTCCTCTTACTTCCCACTCAAGAAATCACTGCCCCAGTGATTGTAAACTCTAAACAAACAAGGATGAAGACACACTTCAAAACATCAAAGTCACTTTTGCTTAAAAGCTTTAAGTGAATTACAACTCAATAAAAACTAAACCAACTCTAACAGATGAGTGGCGTACAGAAAACACAGCACAAAGCATACAAACTCAAAAACTAAGACTCTCTCTATAATAGCTTCTGTTTTTTATGTACTTCCTTCAATCAGCAACGTCCTCTTTTTATAGCTTCAGCAGCAACATAATTTTGAACCAAATAATCTTCAAAAGATGTTGTTCCAAAATTCTTTAGAAGCAAATAGAAGCAATTATTTTTCAGAAATATATTTTCCAAAGATTGCGTTGAAAATATATTCTTAAATAAAAGAAACAAATCTTCAACAAATATCTTCACGCGAATTAATCTTCCTTCTAGAAACAAAGCTTGGAGAATTCTTCAATTAAATCTTAACATAAAAGATAATGTTCTGAAAATACACAGCTCCAAGGCACACAAAATAGAACGCAGAAAACCAGCTTCTGAAGGAACTTCTGAAGTCTGCGTCTGAAGTTTTGCGTCTGAACAATTCAGCTTCTGAAGGTTGCTTCTGAAGGTCAGCATCTGAAGAGTGCTTCTGAAGGTCAGTGTCTGAACAGTGCGTCTGAAGGTCAGCTTCTGAAGTACTGTTCCAGCTTCTGAAGACCCAGCTTCTGACCCAGCTTCTGAAGACATACATATGTAGATTTCAGCTTCTAAAGACGCACATCTGCTTGTATATTTGATTTTAGCAAACATGAAGCCAACAACCAAACATCCAACATAACCATTGTCAGCAGAAGGCTAGTTTACTTTCGAAGTTCAAGAGCACAATAAATTTTGGAGCTTGTTGCGAAAGATACTCAGAAAAAGTCACCACTACATTTCTGTATAGCATAACCGGTGAGATTTTGAGTCAAATATATATTCCAATATGTTTCTACTTTTTTTCTTTCATTATGAGTGTTCCATGTTGGATTGCTATTTCTGCTCGAAATTTCTGTCATTCTCTACGGACTATCGATTGTATTGTCATACACACAAGACATTTGTTTTTGGTAACTAGAGCCTTTTTCAAGCCACCCTGATTATCATTATATATCCTTTGTGAAACCACTTTGAGCCTATATGCATTAATATTTTCTTGGTTACTTTTATGTGACTTTACATCATGTCACATGTTATGAACCGTATTGATTATATCTGTTTGATTTCCTTTTTGGAGTTATATAGGTTAGCGAAATACTTTTCATGGTTTGGAATTAAGTTTGGGGTTACTCTTTGAAATTAGCAACATCTTGACTTTGGGTTGGGGTACTAGTAGAACTTGGTTATCAAAGAAAAAAAATAAAAAAGAAAATTGTAGATAAAACATCAAAATGATGGTCTACAAAAAAAAAATCAAGAGACAAAAGCAAAAGTTTTATCTCTTCAAAAAAAAAAGTAGTTCTACTAGTGCCCAATTTTTTTGAACTGGCTCCGAATTGAAAACTAGTACGTCATAACAATGGTTGTGACACAATTTGTGAATGAAGTAACAAGTTTGGATGACAAAGTTTTTCAAAGTATTTCAAATAGGTAATCATTAGGAACTAACTTCAAAGTGTTTGTTAGCCTACTTTCACAAATATATCTCACCTTAACCTCAGCCACGCTATAACCTTGAAAAGACCTCTATATGTGTGTGTGGTGGTATATACCTTGAATGTCTGTTTAAAATTGCTTCAATCTCATAGCAAGGTACAACCACATGACGACTGGAGTGCGAAAAATGCCTTGACCAACCCCACTAGCTTTAGGAGGTACATACATGTATCTTGGAATTATATGTGGTTGAAAGTATGAGTTTCTTCTCTAAGTCTGTTCCGCTTGCTTGGAAGGGGTAAGCTAGTTAAACTTGTTGTTGGTAAGAGTGACAATCTGAGCAAAATCTCCGGAAAGGTATCTTTCTATTCTTTAAATTGATGTAAATGCTAACTTCTTGTTATTGTGTTGCTTGAGGAAAAGCAATGGTTTAAGTTTGGGGTTGTGATGACGGAACATCAAATGATATTTTTGGCTATGTTTTTAGTACTTTTCTTTGCTTTTAAAGACAAATAAGATGAGAATTAGAGGAGTTGTCGCTGGTTTGAAGAACATGTTGTATTGTTTTCACTCGAGTTGTGGTAATTCACTTGTATCCTAAATCATGCAACTCCATAGGTATTTTGAGTGTTATGTAGTGAGGAATCATGTAAATCGACAAATCAAGACATCACATGAAGGATCAAGGATAGGAAGCTTGAAGACCAATGGTTCTTACAAGGTTTTTGAAGACTATACAAGATGAAGAAAATTCATTTAAAGTTTCTAGGAGTTTTCAGCCGGAAGAACGATCAAAAACCGGACAAAAACAAAAGAATTCACACATGAGGGGTTGTCTCATGTGCACCTGCGCACAACCCATGAGCCTCTGCCCATGGTACAACCTTGGCTACTATGCCATGTGAACCTGCGCCTCTCTCATGAGTACCTGCGCATCCTTGCGGGCAAAAATTTCCCTTTGCTTGTTTCTCAAGCTGGGTCGGTGGAAAAAGCCCAATTTTCTTCTCTTAAACCCTAAGTTATCATATGCTATAAATAGAGACACTTGCACACACTTTTATTCATTCAGAAAGCTAAAGTTTTAAGCCAACGGTCAAGCATCAGAGTTCCAAGGCAGAGGATCTCCATCCTCCTCTTGTTCTCTCTAGGGAATGTTTTTCTATTGTTTTGTAATGATGTTTGTTGTGTCATGTGCAACTTAACCTCTTTGATTAGGGTTCTAAGATGAACCCTTTCTTTTTTGTTGGATTCAATTAATAAAGTTTTCATTCAGTTATGATTTTCTTGTGTTCGGTTTAATTTCTACTTGCATGTTCTTAATGCTTTTTCAATTGAGAATCTGTATCGGTAATCTTGAAAATTGGTACGTAGTATATTAGTGAAATTGACAACCTGAAATTCTTTCTCTGTTCTTGGCAGTAGTAATTGCTTATTTCTTAATTATTGTTAATGAAATTTAAGAATGAAACCTAGGGTTTTCTAATTATTCCTTCCAGGAACAGCCGCAATTTTAACTAGGTTAACTTGTAGCCCATATTGCCATAAGGGTTAATGGAGTTTAGAATCTAGTTTCTTAAATCATCAGTAGACACCACATAAATTTGTTTTACTAAGTTAATTCCAACAAAGATGGAAGGGGAATTCAAGGATTCCCTAATCGTCGTTAAATCTCTGAATCACAAACCAAATCTCGTTTGGGCAGGGTAATTAAACCTTGCAACCCTCTTTTTATCTCTTTTCTATTTACTTTCTAAATAAGTTTTGTTAATTTCTAAGTTGAACGACAATCCCTGTGATGACGATAAACTTACTACTTTATTACTTGTTATGATTTGGTACACTTGCCAATTTCGTCTATCAAGTTCTACACACATCATAAAAAATTATTCTACACATTTGAAGAGAGAGTTTTACACACTTCCATCCACTATATGGATTTAATAATATGTCTTTATACCAGTGTTCTGGACCGGCCAGAAGGCCAACCAGACAGCGACACGTGGACTAGAACATCCACCACTCCAAGGCGCGTCGCCTGAAGGCGCATGCTAACGACCATGCACACCACTGCACCGTAGCACGCCTTTGTGCATCAGATATCGTACACGCGTCCTCTAACCACTCCTAATCACACGCCGCGTATCCCGGAGGCAATTATTCTCGCGAGTACCTATATAAGGGTGAGTTAGCGTCACCCCCAAGGTACGATTCACTATACACACACTTTTCATGTACTCTTTCTCAGTTCCATTACTGACTTGATCGTCGGAGTGCTAACGTGCATGCATGCACCTTTCGTTCCACCGCGAAGACTCATCGCCACCGTACCGGAGTACCTTCCGCCACCGTTGCCTCTGTAACGCCCCTACTTTACATTTAATTAATTCTGGTGAATTTTATTGGTGAAGCTTGGTGAATATTAATATTGAATACTGTTTTATTTAAATGTGATGTAAATGTTGAGAGGGTTGAATTATATTGGTGAATTAATTTATGATACGAGAATTTAAATAATATAGAAAGAGAATTGAAAAACAAGTAGAAAAGAGTAGGAGGTGTAGAAAATAGGTTTTTAATAAGTGGGGGAGGGGAAAGGCAAAAGAATAGTGAATAGAAGAGGAAAGTTTTATGAAGAGTGGCTGACCCAAATACAAATAAGGGTTTTGGGAAATATAGAAATCAGTTTTGCTGAACGTAGAAACAGAGAGAAGAGCAGTAGTCAGAGAAAGGAAAACCTAGCTACAACAAAATCAAGCCAAATCGGAGATTTCAGAGGAATCGAGGTAAGGGGGAGAACCCTTTCTTTATAGGGTGTTTTAATCTTAATGATGAGGGTTGTCTAATCATAAAATTGTTGTTATGGTGGAAATTATGATGAAGGAATGATGAATTACAAACGTAATAAAAATTGATGATGATGTAGGAAAATTAGAATTGTGAAAACAAATGGCTAGGTTTTGGGTATAGAATTTAACATGTGAAGGGTTGTTGTAATTAATGGATGGTGTGAAAAATTAGTGTTTGGATGATAGGGTAACCCTGGGTAATGTTTCCTAGCAATTTATGATCATAAGGGGTCAGAAACAGGGATTTTTTGCCAAGTTAGGAGCAATTTTGAGGGCAAAAACGTTGTTTCTATGGGTTCTAGAACTGTCCCATCGTGCCACGATGGAGGGCCATCGTGCCACGATATTTCCAGTGGCGAAAATCTTTTTTCAAGCTGTCCCATCGTGCCACAATTTTGAACCAACATTTTGACCATTGTATATTCCGAATTAAGCTTAGGTGTCTTCATGAAAGTTGTAGATATGGATGTAAGCTTCCATTTGGATTTAGAGTGACACCAATTAGGCATCTACAACTTGAGTTATGATTAAATTACTACACATGGGTCAGCACGGTCGTGCGCTCTGCCCAGGTTTAGTAAAACCAATATTTCCACCCCTCTCTGTTCCGAATTGGACTTAGTTCCCTTCATGATTGTAGGTATAGATATCATCTTTCATTTCCTTTTGGTTTGAATCCATTTAGATCTCTAGAACTGAAGTTATGATTAAAACGCCATGCATGGGTCATGCTGCGTTCCTCATGAGAGTTCAGCACAATCTTTTCAGTGGACTCTAAAACATCTATGAAAGCAATAGTTAGTTTAAGCCAGCCATTAACGTGTGAAGTGAAAGTAAGAATCCTTAAACTACATACCTAAGTGAGGGAGTGTGTTTAAGTATAAATAGAAGTAGTTACCTCAAGATATCGCAAGTCTAAACATGAACCGACGATAGTAGCCTATGAGAACCTAACGACATTAAAGATGGCGTGACAATATGAAATAAATACAATGATAAGAGGAGGGACAAGTGAGTCGTTTAAGATAGGTGCCTAGGATAAACATAAGTGCCTTGAATTAAAGATGAGCCTAAAAAGGTGAAGCAGTTTAAGAAGTAGAAGGAGAAGTAGGAGGGATATAGATAAGTAGTTCGCGACGAAGTAATAATGACGAGAATAATCCCTTGGGGTATTTTAAAGGTCTAATGTGGAAAGTCAATTAAGAGGGTATAAAATATGAAAGAGAGAAAGGAGTGAAAAGAGACGATGATATGAGGGGATATGAAGTAGGTACTTCGCAATTTACTGATGAAGTTAAACATAATCTTCTTCAACCAATGATGAACTTAGGAATATGGTTAAGTTGAAAATTAAAAGAGTCAAGGTAATTAAAGAACTTAAGATGAATGTTTGATAGGAACGTATAAGGTGTAAAAATGAATAAAGAATAAAGAAGTCGAATTTGGGTGATCGTAGACGATGAGAGGGTCGTTAAGACGAAATGTAAAGGAAGGTAGGGGGTTGTGTATTGAGAAATGAAAGATAATAGGAATGATGATGGCGGTGAATAATAAGGGAATCGATTAGAAGAGAGCAAGATGAATAGGGAAGAAGATAAGAGGTAATAGTTATAACGTTTGACGATAATAATAACAACCGGTATTGAGAGGATAAAACCTTAAATTGTAATGAAGTATTAGTGAGAAAAGTTTCTATTGAAAGATCAACTTCAGTCAATTACAGATTCAATCAATGATTTGGGCGTCGACGTTCCAGAACCGGAAGCATGAGTATTTCAGTGACTTAGAATTTATCATATTATATGTAGGCATTTTGCTGTTGTATGCTATTAACTTGGGTGCTGTGAGTTTGTTTGCAGATTCACCCTTTACGTTTTTAACGATGTTGAACATGTTATTGTATCTGATGTTCTCTATCAATTTGAATGAATCAATATCGTTTTGTTTTTGTAAAAAAAAGTGCATCACTCCTAAGATATTATGCAGCTAAAAACAGAAATACGTAAATGATTCATAAGAAAAATTTAGTAAAAGTTATAAAAGAAAAGGAAAATAATTTAGTAAAATAACAATTATCTTTCTTTCACTTATCACCTTTTATTAATAATATATGTAAAATGGTCAAATGCACGATAAATATTGTGGAAAAGAGTAATCAATCCTGTATTAAAATTCTAAAATCGCAAATAGTGGGAAACAAACAAACATGATGCATTATATATGATGTTGGAGTACCTGAAAAGTAGTTGGAAAATAAAGCAAGATATTCAAGTGAGGACATGTTTGAAACTGTTTGTGGTATGAGTCCAGACAGCTTGTTTTGAGCAATGTCCAATTTTTTCAACCACCGAAGGTTGCCAATAGATTGGGGGATAAAACCAGAAAAATTGTTAGCGCCAAGATACAAATATTGAAGTTGTGACAAGTCCCCCAACGCTTCAGGAATCCCCCCTTTAAACTCGTTATAGCTTATATGAAGAACCTTTAATCGGCGCAACCGACATAACTCTTTTGGAAACTGTCCACCGAAACTATTATTTTTGAGGTCAAGTATAACAAGAAAGGACAGATTCCCCAAGTTTGGGGAAATGGTACCTCTAAGACTCATGTTTCGGAGAATCAAACTGTGGACTCTTCCGTGTCGCTCATCACAAGTGACACCAACCCAATTGCATATAGAAGAGGAGGTTGACCAATTATTAACCAACATATCATAGGGGTCTGAAGTAATTAAAGATTTGAATGCTAGAAGAGCATATTGATCTGTTGTGATATTTTTTGTATTTGCAGCTAAGGAAGCCACAAAACAATGCAATGATAGCAAAAAAAGTAAGAGACGAGATAATAGATTCACCATTTTTTCTTAGTGTGTGTGGATGAGAGACGAGGCAAGGGACTGATGGGGATGATATAAAGTGGTTTAAAAATGAGTTTCATATTATTAATTATTAATAATATTAACGTTTATTTCACTCTCCACTTTCCGTCATTTTGTGTGAATGTGAGAAATTCTCATACAGTGAGTGTTGGTGGGGGTAGGTAGGTTTCAAATCAACTAGCTAGTGGATAAAATTACTCTAAAGATAAATATTACTCTAATGTTAGTGCTCTAAAGATAGATATTGGAATGATTTTTTTCCCAAGTTGCGATTTAAAAGTCAGTCAAGATAATTACTCTAATGTTAGTGCTCTAAAGAGTAACATAATTACATGGAAAATGCTAATGTGTCCAAGAATAAATGGTTATGTATAGCCACAAGAGTATAGCGTAACATAATTACTGTCAAGCATTGATTTTCTACATCCTAATTCTCATCTTCGAGCATTCATGTTATTTATAGCCACAAATTTAATTCTACTTTTTCTTGTGGAAAAAAAATTAAATGGTATTTTTTTTAGTTTAATTAGTATACTACGTCAATGTAAAATTATTTTACACACGCATTTAATAATGTGTTGTTACGTCAATTAATGAATATGACAACTTATATATTTTTATATTAATTAATTGGTGTGGCAACACATCATTGAATTTATGTGTAAAATAATTGTATTATTATTTTTAATGGTATTTTTATATGAGTTTAAATAGTATACTCTGTCAGTGTAAAATAATTGTACATTGACATAGTATACTAATTAAACTCTTTTTATTTTATTTAAAGTTGTATATTTTTAATCTCTACAAAAAATTTTTGTAAAAATATATATTTAGTTCTTATAAAATTATCAACTTTTTTAGGGCGTGTTTTGTTTAGAAGTGAAGTTGTGAAGAGAGAAATAGGTAAGAAAGAAAAATGTGAAAAATATAATAGATTTGATTGGTTATTTAGTACAAGAGAAAGATAAAAGAAATAGAAAAGAGTTGATTAAATAAAAAGTACAAAAATACCCTTGAGATAAAAAATCTCACATAAAAATGATTTAATTGATTCAATTACTTGATTTAATTATTTGAAAGAAAGATACTTATAGCATTTCATTAAAAACTAGTATTATACCCGTGCTAAGCACATGGAATTAAGTACTTTTAAAGTTTAATAAAATATTATTTTAAATTGAATTGAAAATTAATTTACACAAAGTTAGTTAATATTTAAGTTATTTGATATATAAATTAGTATAAATTTAAAGTAACTTTAGTATAAATTATAAAGTTTTTTTGACAAAAAATATAACTTGTAATATTGTGTAATTTTTGTAAAAAATATATTATATAGTTGTATTAAGATATTTTCTTTTACAAATATAAAGTATATACTTAGTTTTCAACTATATTTTATTTTATTGGCAATGGGGAGAATATTAACTTTTGGCTTGATACTTGGTGTGGAGATTCAATAGTTAATATTCTTAATCTGCCAGAACATGTGCATTGCAATCTCACAGCAAGGGTTAGTGACTTCATTCATAATCTTCGTTGGAGCTTTCCCTCTTATGTCTTGGAAACTTTTTCTGGTCTCAGACAGCTTGATATGCAAGTCACCCTTCCTATAGAGCATAAAGAAGATAAACTGGTCTGGAAAGGTTGCACTACAGGTGATCTGTCATTCAAGGATGCCTATCTCTTCAAATATGGCGCTGGTCAAAATCTTCATTGGGCTAAGGCCATCTGGAGTTCTGACATTCCTCCATCTAAATCTTTGTTGGTTTGGAGACTCATGCATAATAAGATTCATACTAACGAAAACCTCATGCTTAGAGGTAGCCACATGCCCTCTATGTGCTCCTCTTGCCATTCTTGCTCAGAATCTTCTTTTCATTTATTCTTTGAATGCACCTTTGCTCTAAGGATGTGGAACTGGTTAGCCTCCCTTCTTAATAAACCTCTTCAGTTCAACTCTTTGGAAGATATTTGGGCTCTCCTAGATTCTAATTGGTCTCCTCAATGTAAGGTGACAATTACAGCTTGCATCATTAACCTTTCGAATGTGATTTGGTTTAGAAGAAACCAGATCAGGTTCCACGAGAAAACCATTAGCTGGAGGATTGCTATCAATTTGATCATCTCCAAAGTATGTTTGTCAGGTAATCTCACTTCAAAGACTGCTACAGCTAACATTTCTGAATTTTCTATCATGAAGTCTTGTAAAGTTAACATCAATCCTCCAAAGGCTCCTTCCATCGAAGAAGTTATCTGGACTTCTCCTCCACTTCATTGGATCAAGATTAACACTGATGGTGCTTCAATTCAAAACAATCTTAGAGCAGCTGCTGGTGGAATTATCAGGAACTCTGATGGAATATAGATAGGAGGTTTTTCTCAATTTTTAGGTCATGGTAATGCTCTCTATGCTGAGTTATCTGCTGCAATGACTGCAATTGAATTAGCTGCTTCAAATGGTTTCAACAATATTTGGTTAGAATCTGATTCTCAATTAGTCATCCAAGCCTTCAGGTCTAACTCTATTGTCCCTTGGTGTGCGCTCTCGTTAAAAAAATGCAAAACCTCGAGCGTTCGCAAACGCTAGCAAGGTTGTGTGAAGTCGCCACCAAAGTTTTTGTTTAAAGGGAACGTTGATAAACCCTTAAGTTTTTTTATTTTGAAGGGAAACGATAATAAAACCCTTGATGATGAGGAAAGGATGGTCATCGCAACCATTACCGGGTTCGGGAGTCGATTACGCAAGGGGAAGGTATTAGCACCCCTCACGTCCGTTGTACTCAACGGGAACCTCCTAGTTAGCTAAGGCTAGAATGTTTTTAAAGTTTTGCTTGCATGCTTGAATATGTAAAAAGGGAAAAAGAAAATATGATGAAAGGGGAAAAAGGAAGTTTTTTTATTATTGTGCTTGACAAGATGATGATCTTGCTCCTACGTATCTCCTGGTGCGATGGAGAATTCAAAGCTACGTAGTTCTTTGGTAGAAAAACGTATTTTTGTTGGTTATTTTTTAATGAACGATGTTTTAACCGTATTCTTGCAATCAAACGTAGCTTGTATGCTCACGCGTGGGAGGCTTAAGCGTTTGTTTAAAATCGCGCTAGAAATGTTAAAAGCATGTCTGTTGGGGAAAAAAGGGTTTGAATTGGCTGCGAGGAGACCAAAAAGAATAAAAATGACTCAACCGAGTCGAGGAAGGTTCGATTGATCCGACGGGAACAAGAATTGGTTCAATGGACTCAACCGCGTCGAACATTGACCAAAGTGACTCAACCGAGTCGAAAAAAGAGTTCGATTGATCCAACGGGATCAAGAAAGGGTTCAATGGACTCAACCGAGTCGAACATTGACCAAAGTGACTCAACTGAGTCGAGAATTGAATCAAATGGTCATGAGGGACCAAAGGGTTCAAATTGACCACAAAGGGCCAAGAATTCGTTTGGTGTGGTTGGATGCGTTGAAAATAGAATGACGATTGTCCGAGCAACGAGACATACGTCAAGCACTCGTTCAATCGGGGAAATGGAGAGACATACGTCAAACCATCCCTTTTTCATTCAAGTTTTGTTCGAATTTTAAGAAATCCCAAAGTTTATCAAAACACTTGGTTTGAAACTCAAATGAAAAGGTTTTAATGTTCAAATTAGTTGTTGCAACCTATGAACAAGTTTGCCTTGTTTATGTGCATGAAAATGAACAAGTTTATGGCAAATGCACAAATTTGTGAAAAAACGCACAAGTTCGGCTCAAGTTTGAAAAAGATTTTGAAAAGTGAACAAGTCCGGCTTAAGTTCACGTTTGATTGAAAATCATGAACAAGGCTTTTGTTCAAGTTTAGTTTTGAAAATAATGAACTTAGCTTATTGCTCAAGTTTGATTTTGAAAAGTGTAAGGAACGTAACTTGCTTCGCAAGTTATTCAGAAAGTGTTGCTCAAACTTGTGAATCTTCCAATATCATGCAAAACTCTTGATATGGTTTGAACAAAATGAGCTTCAACCCTCTTAGGTTCTGAGTTTTTGAGCTAGAACATCAAAAATTGGCTTTTTGAAGCCTAAACTCAGATTCTGAGTTCTGTCATGGTCGCACTGCGACCAGAGCTTTGCACTGCGAACTCTGCCAAATTTTGAGTTTAGAAGCTGCTTCTGAACTGCTGTTCAGAAGCAACTTCTGAACAAACTCAGAACTTTTGGAGGAGTGAAAAGCTTTTGAAATTAGTGATAAAAGGAGTGCAACAACTTAGTTTGAATGTTTTGCAAACCTTGGGATTTCTTTGAAATTCAAAAGGGGTTTTTTTAGAGCAAAATAAATTTAAACAAAATAAGTGATGCAAGCAACAATTCTAAATGAAAGATGAAGATTTTAGAATGCTTACAGAACTCCTAGCAATGCTCTTATTGTAAGGAAATGGAAAGGACTTGAATGATTGAAGTTTTGCAAGGTTGGGATGTTGGAGGTTTATGGATGATAATAACACTAGTGCTTGGCTACTATCTCTCACTCTTTGTATGATGCTTTGAAGGTTTGGATGTTGTGTATCTAGTGCTGTTTCAAGTGTTTTCTTGCTGGAAGGTTGTAAGTAAGTGTGTTCAATTGTTAGTGTTGAATCCTTATGCAAGGCATTGCTTTTATAGGCAAAAAAACAAATCCAATGCAATGATGAAAATCTCTAGGATCCAGCTGATTTGTGGGCTAGAAACCAGGCTATCTTGCTTTGCATTTAATGCAAAAGTTAAGAGGTGACCTTGCCTTGCTGCAATGGTCAAGACTTTGGCAAATCCAACCATTAATGCAACTGATTTTGGATAGAAATGATGATGAAAAAAAGGGGGAAACAGGGCTGATTTGCAATTGGATGTCCTTGGGATTGGTCCTTGCAATCTTGAGGGTTTAAGCTAGAAAAATGTGCACTGTGATGTGTAGAGGTTGGGGGAAACAAAAGGGAACTTGTGGGATGGTGTGAGGAGGAAGAAAAGCTGTTGAAAACAGGGCAGCAAAACAACTCTTAGACAAGTGAAAACCAGCTGTGTTTGACTGGTTTTGGGGGAGAAAGCAGGAAGAAAAACATGCAAGCAGCTGGCTGGCATGCTTAGGGTCATTAGCAGGTCAATTGGGAGGGACAAGAGCTGCCCAAGGGCAAGCCAACTTGCTTGGCACATGCTTGGTTGGAAGAAAAACCTTCTCACCTTGGCTTTAATGGCACATGCTCCAATTCTTGCTTTGCTGAGTCTAAACAGCCACCATTGATGATAACAACAATAATAATAATGATAGGTGATAATAATAATAACTATAATGAAAATAAATCAAAGAGATTAAAAATCTGCAAAAAATTCGCAGACTTCGCAGAGCGATGGGGACTTTGCTCTGCGAAGTCCTCATTTTATGAAATGTTGACCTTTTTTGATGACTTTTGTTGACTTTGACTTTTCTCTCTTTTTTTGTAATTTTGTTTTTATTGAAAAAAGCTTGGGACAAAATTAGGGTACAACAGTTGCCCCTACTTAATTGTGTCTTTGCATAGAGAATGTGAGTGCCAAGGGCATCTCATAAATTCCTTGCGAAGAGCAATTAAGTAAAAAGAAGGATCCGAATTTTGTCCTTGAAGATGACTGTAGTAAATAATGAAAATAAAAAATATGCAAATGCAATGAATAAAAGTAAATGCAGGGCCACCTGGTTTGGCTACTGATGCATAAACTAAGGATGAAAATAGACAAGTCGTCGCCTGAATAGGTGCTTAGAATGGCTTGAGGAATTAAAATAGATCACACCTGAATAGGTGATTAGATCTGACAAGGTAAAAAGGGATCGTCGCCTGAAAAGGTGCTTAGATCGAACAGGTAAAAGATCGTCGCCTGAAAAGGTGCTTAGATCTGACAGGTTGATCATATCCAGCCGCTAACACTGGAGGTAGATCCACTGAGGATAAAGGTAATCGTATTCAACCGCTTACACTGGAGGTAGATTCCTAAAGGCAAAGGTGATCTTATTCAGCCGCTTACACTGAAGGTCGAAACACTGGGGAAAGGTGATCTTATCTAGCCGCTAACACTAGAGGTGGATACCTAGGGATGAAGTGATCTTATTCAACCGCTGACACTGAAGGTCGAAACACTGGGGAAAGGTGATCTTATCTAGCCGCTAACACTAGAGGTGGATACCTAGGGATGAAGTGATCTTATTCAGCCGCTTACACTGAAGGTCGAAACACTGGGGAAAGGTGATCTTATCTAGCCGCTTACACTAGAGGTGGATACCTAGGGATGAAGTGATCTTATTCAGCCGCTGACACTGAAGGTCGAAACACTGGGGAAAGGTGATCTTATCTAGCCGCTTACACTAGAGGTGGATACCTAGGGATGAAGTGAGAACATGATTGTTGATGCATGATATGCTTCATGTTGTCTTATGCAGTATGTTATGCAATATGATATGATATGATATGAGGTAGACTCAATCAGGAATTTTTGTTGAGAAAACTCAGCTGGGGCATCCTAATGGCCGTGAGCAGGTCCATTTGGGAATATGATAATTTGGGAAGAAAACCTCTGGGGATTTTTCTAGAAGAACTTACTGGGGAAGCTCTAGAATGGGTTCACTGGGGAACACTAGAGATGATTGATAGATGTTGGTGAATATGTGATACTCACTGGAGAATACTGGTTGAGAATGCATGACATGAATATGAGATGCATGTATATGAATGATTTGGATAATGCATGCATGAATGAGTTTGATATGATGCATATATTATGTTGACATGTGGGATGACAGACGTCATGTTGGACGCTGGGGATTATGATTGGATGCCGAGCAAGGTCGGGCTTTGGATGGAATTGTGCTGGGGAATGCCAATGAAAATTGGGCTTTTGATTGAATGTCGAGCAAGGTCGGGCTTTGGTTATGTTTGAATGCCGAGCAAGGTCGGGCTTTGGTTGTGATTGTGCCAATGATGATTGGGCTTTGTTTATGATTGTATTTGCGAATGCCAATGAAAATTGGGCTTTGATTATGATTGAATGCCGAGCAAGGTCGGGCTTTTTTTTGTGAGTTCGTGTTTGTGAGTGCCAATGATGATTGGACTTTGGGGTTGTGACTCCACTGGGAAATGCCAATAAAAATTGGGCTTTATTTGTGGATTGCTGGGGATATAAGGATCATTTTGGAAGCATGATCGATATTCAGCCTTGGTGGATGAAAGAGATGCATGGGGTGTGCTTTGACTGGGGAATTCTGTTCCTCCAAAACTCAGGATCTTTGCGCTTTACGTGCCGTGAGCTACGCACTTATTTCTGCTGAAGAGCATAAGTCTTAAGATGACTGACCAAATCGTTTCAGGCTTGGAGTCTTTTGATGCAACATTGGGGACCACCGAAATTCTTTCGACATTTACAAAAATTCAAGTAAAACACATTTGTTTTTGCAAGTTTTTTTTTGTTATTATTTCCCATGTTTCAATGCATTTTTCTTTACCATGAATAAAACAACATTTTATGCGCTAATGAGAACACAAAATAATGGAAAAGGTAAAAAATGAATTTTATTCAATGCAGATTTGATCCCTTGAATGGGTAACAATACATGAAGTGAGAAGTGATTACTCCTCTGGGGAAAAGATAGAGAAAGACAAGAAAAAAAGCAAAAAGAAAATTTATTTGAGGGTTGTTTTGGTACAACACATGCTATTTTCCTTATGACTTCGAAATCCCTTTGCCTTTGAAAGATGGTGACGAGACCGATTCTTCCCCTCTTGAATCTTGTCCGGATCTTGAATGTTGCAGTCATTTGCCTTTCTTATTTGTTTTGTAACCCCTAACTTTTACCTGGACCGCTCTTTCGAGTTTTCAGTCCACCGGGGTGTATTTCCTTTTTTGATGTCCTTAATTTTTGCCTAGACCGCCTTTTCAGGTTTTCGATCTACCAGGACGCTCTCTATTGCCTAAACCGCCCTTTAGGGTTTTCGATTTAGCGAGCTTTTCTCTTTTTCTTTTCTTTTAGGCATAATACTTCTTGACTGCGTCAGAGTTTATTGAGAGTGGGAACTCTTCTCCGTCCATAGTGGTGATGATTAAAGCTCCGCCAGAATAGGCTTTCTTTACCACGTATGGTCCTTCATAGCTGGGAGTCCATTTCCCGTGGGGATCGTTGTGGATAGGTAATATTTTCTTGAGCACTAGGTCTCCTTCTTTGAATCCTCGAGGACGGACCTTTTTGTCGAATGCCCTCTTAAGTCTCCATTGGTAGAGTTGTCCATGACATAACGCTGTCAGACGCTTTTCCTCTATGAGGTTCAATTGGTCGAACCTTGTTTGGACCCACTCGGCCTCTTCTAACTTGGTTTCCATCAAGACCCTTAACGAAGGGATTTCAACCTCAATGGGAAGTACGGCCTCCATATCGTATACTAAGGAGAAGGGGGTTGCCCCAGTTGAAGTGCGAATGGCTGTTCTGTAGCCATGTAGCGCAAAGGGAAGCATCTCGTGCCAATCCTTGTATGTTTTCACCATCTTCTGGATGATTTTCTTGATGTTCTTATTGGCCGCTTCTACCGCACCAATCATCTTTGACTGATATGGTGAGGAATTATGGTGCTCGATTTTGAAGTCTTTGCACAACTCCTTCATCGTGTTGTTGTTTAGGTTTGCCCCATTATCGGTGATGATTTTGCGGGGAGTGCCGCAACGGCAAATGATTTCCTTTTTGATGAATCGGGCTACCACTTGTTTAGTTACGTTCGCATATGAAGCTGCTTCGACCCACTTGGTGAAATAGTCGATGGCAACGAGGATGAAGCGATGTCCATTTGAAGCCTTGGGCTCGATCATTCCAATCATGTCTATGCCCCACATAGAGAAAGGCCAGGGTGAGGTCATGACGTTCAGAGGAGTTGGTGGTACATGCACCTTGTCGGCATAAATTTGGCACTTATGACATGTTTTGGCATAGTGGAAACAGTCAGCTTCCATGGTTAGCCAGTAATAGCCCGCCCTTAGGATTTTCTTTGCCATTGCATGCCCATTGGCATGGGTTCCAAAAGATCCCTCGTGGATTTCTTTGATGAGCATGTCCGCTTCATGTTTATCCACACATCTAAGCAAGACCAGGTCATAGTTTCTTTTGTAGAGGGTGTTTCCGATGAGGAAGAACTGGGATGCCAATCTCCTAAGGGTTCTCTTGTCGGTTTGTGAGACATTTTCTGGATACTCTTGCTCTTCGAGGTATCGCTTGATGTCGTAGAACCAGGGTTTGTTGTCAAGTCTTTCTTCGACTGCTGCACATACAACCGGTTTGTCCCTACGATTCATCTTTATGATTGGCGCCTCGTTGTGGAAATTTACTTGGTACATTGATGATAATGTAGCCAAGGCATCTGCCACCTGATTCTCTTCTCGAGGTATGTGATGGAAGGTGATTTCATCAAAATGCTCAATCAACTCTACGACCCGGGCACGGTAGGGAATCAAATTAGGATGTTTTGTTTCCCATTCTCCTTTGACTTGATAGATGACTAAGGTTGAGTCACCGTACACTTCAAGGCTTTTGATCCTTAGATCAATTGCTGCTTCGAGGCCTAGGATGCATGCTTCATATTCTGCCATGTTATTGGTGCAGTCAAAGCATAACCTTGCCGTGAAGGGTTGGTATCCATTTCTTGGGGAGATTAAAACTACCCCTATCCCGTGCCCCATGGCATTTGAGGCGCCGTCGAAAGCGAGCTTCCATCGAGCTCTCGGTTTTGGCCCTTCATCATCGCTTATGATCTTTTCCTCATTCAAGGCTACAACATCTTCATCAGGGAAATCGAATTGTACGGGTTGATAATCCTCCAATGGTTGGTGGGCAAGGTGCTCGGATAAAACACTCCCTTTTATAGCCTTTTGAGCAACGTATTGGATGTCGTACTCAGACAGCAGCATTTGCCAACGGGCTATCTTTCCTGTGAGGGCAGGTTTTTCAAAGATGTACTTGATGGGATCCATCTTTGATATCAACCAAGTTGTATGGGTCAACATGTACTGTCTCAAGCGTCGAGCAGCCCATGCTAAAGCGCAGCAAGTCTTTTCAAGCGGAGTATACCTTGATTCACAGTCGGTGAACTTCTTGCTTAGGTAGTAGATTGTGTGCTCCTTTCTTCCCGTTTCATCTTGTTGTCCTAACACACGACCCATTGATCCCTCAAGCACGGTTAGGTATAAGATGAGGGGTTTACCCGGAACCGGAGGTATTAAAATTGGTGGTTCTTGTAGGTATTGTTTGATCTTGTCAAACGCCTCTTGGCAGTCCTCGTTCCACTGAACAACTTGATTTTTCCTTAGCAGTTTGAAGATTGGTTCGCAGGTGGATGTCATGTGTGAGATGAATCTAGCGATGTAGTTCAATCTTCCTAGGAACCCACGGACCTCTTTCTCGGTATTTGGGGCTGGCATATCTTGTATGGCCTTTACTTTGTCAGGATCCACTTCAATACCCCTTTAGCTGACAATGAAGCCCAATAACTTTCCGGATCTAACACCAAATGTGCACTTGTTAGGATTTAAGCGCAGCTTGAACTTCCTTAGGCGTTCGAAAAGCTTTTGCAGATGGACTAGATGATCCTCCTCCGTTTGGGATTTGGCAATCATGTCATCGACGTAGACCTCAATTTCCTTATGGATCATGTCATGGAAAAGAGTTACCATTGCTCTTTGGTATGTTGCCCCGGCATTTGTTAATCCGAAGGGCATTACCTTATAGCAGAAAGTTCCCCATGGGGTGATGAATGTGATTTTCTCCATGTCCTCTGGAGCCATTTTGATTTGGTTATATCCCGAGAAGCCGTCCATAAAGGAGAATACTGAGAATTGGGCGGTGTTATCTACCAATATGTCAATATGTGGTAGCGGGAAATCACCCTTTGGGCTTGCTTTATTCAAGTCCCGGTAATCCACACACATTCTAACTTTGCCATCCTTCTTTGGGACTGGCATAATGTTGGCAACCCATGTGGGATATTTGGTTACTGCTAAGAAGTCGGCATCGAACTGCTTTTTGACCTCCTCTCTAATCTTGAGAGCCATGTCGGGTCGGGTTCTTCTCAATTTCTGCTTTACTGGTGGGCATTCTGGCTTGAGTGGCAGTTTATGTACGACGTTGTTAGGGTCTAAACCTGGCATGTCTTGATACGACCAAGTGAACACATCCACATACTCTTGCAGAAGCTTAACCAACTTTCCTTTCACTTCCTCTTGCAGGGAGGCTCCTATTTTGACCTCTTTCTTATCCTCTTCGGTCCCCAAGTTGATCACTTCAACTGATTCTTGATGGGGTTGTATTACCCTATCCTCTTGATCCCCCAGTCTGGACAATTCTTCAGGCAGTTCAAAATCGTCCTCTTCATTATCTTCCGCTTGATTAATCGGGAAATCGAATTCATAAGGGATTAAGGCAGTGTTGTTTTTGGAGGGTGGATTTGTGGATCTGCATGAGTATGATTTGATTTTAGGCTTTTGTAGCAAAAGTTTTTTTAAAACAAATGCAACTAAAGAACAAAAGAAAAAGAACTCAATTGGACATAAAAATGCAATTTTATTTATGATTGAAAATAACTTAAAACATGGGGGCCCCACACAACTAATCATTTGCCTTGGGCAGAGCTAAATGATTTTTTTTCGAAAAGCAAAAACAAACATGGTATATTACTTGAGCTTGGTAATGATTTCGGGAATTGTGATAGCCCTTCAATTGTTCAAAGTTTCATCCGAAGCACAACGGTATACTAAGTCGGGCACGTCTTCATCCACGTCTTCAAGCAGAGCCACTTGATCTTCATTGATAAAACCCGCACTAACAAATGTTTCCAAAATGGGAAGGATCCCTTGCTTTGGAGGCTTTGAGGAGGTTTCCGCTGATGGATGATATCCTAACCCGAAATGATTCTTCTTCTCAGGTATGTCCACTAGCTTGCCCCATCCAGTGGGTCTACTCTCTTCTAGAGCTTCCCTTACTGCCCTCCATGATGACATGGCTGTCCTAGCCTTTTTCTTTGGCTTTGAGCTCAAGGTCACGACATTCGCCACTTCCAAAGATTGGAAGGGAACATCTACAGCTTCTTCGTCCGTTTCTATATAACGGAACGACGAAAGATGGCTTACCATCATATCCTCTTGCCCGGAAACTACAATCATCTTGTCATGGACAATGAACTTAAGTTTCTGGTGTAGGGTAGAGGTGATGGCTCCGGCGATGTGAATCCATGGTCGTCCGAGAAGACAACTGTAAGTTGGATTAATATCCATGACTTGGAAGGTGATAGAGAAAGTCTTAGGCCCAATTTGAACTGGTAGGTCAATCTCCCCTATGACGGCCCTTCTTGACCCATCGAAAGCTTTTACCACCAAAGCGCTGGGCTTCATTACCGTCCCTTCACATGATAGCTTTAGAAGGGTAGTCTTGGGCTTGACGTTCAATGATGACCCCGTGTCCACTAACACTTGAGAGAGGATGTGGTCCATACACTTCACGGAGATGTGCAAAGCGCGGTTATGAATATGCCCCTCGTCGGGTAACTCATCATCGTTGAAACCCAAATACCTGCTCGAGGTAATATTTGCGACTATCCCGTCGAATTGGTCCACAAGGATGTCCTTAGTGACATGTGCCTCACTGAGGATCCGCAGTAATGCTTCTCGATGAGCCTCCGAGCTTAGTAGTAGGGATAACATGGAGATCTTGGAGGGAGTTTGACCCAACTGGTCAATGATCTTATACTCGCTCTTTTGGAATATTCTTAAAAACTCCTCGGCCTCCTTTTGTGGGGCTGCTTTTTGAGAGGGTCCCGCTTGGTTCTCATCCTCTTCCACGCTCTTTTCTTTGAGCGGCTCGCTTGGTAGTTCAGCTGGTGCCTTCCCGAGTTCTTTCGGAGCGAAGACTCTACCACTTCTTGTCATTCCTCCAACACCGGTAATGTTAGTGATGTTGGATTCAATTCTTGCTAGTGGTTTTCCTTCCACATAGGCCACAGGTTGGTAATTCCACGGTACCCTTTTTGTGCTTTCAAAAGAAAAGGGTGCCGGCACATGGAATGTTATGGGCTGTATAGGTATTGGTACCTCTCTCCTTTGGTATGGAATTTCGAGAGGTTTTGGGTCATGAGACTCCAAGGTAGCAACGTCCGCGCTATCCTTTATATAGCCCATTTGGATCCAACCTTGGTCCATTAGCTCTTGAAGACATTTCTTCAATTTTCCGCACTTGTCCGGGTTGATTTTGCAGGCTTCGCAGTCAGCGTGCATCTCCTCAAACAAACCAAAATCGGTCAATTTTCCCCTTATGACTGACAGGGGAGTCTTTATATTGGCTACCTCCTTGATTGGGCCGAAATCTTCTTGTTCTTCCACCGCGTTTACAGAGGGACCCGCATGCCCCAGTAATGGGTTACTCTTCACATTGGGATTCTCCTCCTTGAAGGATAGCAACTTCCGGTTAATAAGGTCCTGGACCTTATGCTTGAAAGCTTTACAACCTTCGACATTGTGCCCCGGGGTCCCCGCGTGGTATTCGCATCTTACGTTTGCATCATACCAATGTGGATATGGTGGCAACAAAGGTTGTAGTGGTCTTAGCTCGACCATCCCTTTTTGGATTAAATATGGCAAGATTTGACCATAAGGCATAGGTACAGGATCAAACTGCACATTGTGATAGTTATTCCTCGGGCCCGTTTGGTTCCTTGATGGGTACCCGCCTTGTTGTTGCTGCCGATTTGTTGAGGCAACACTGCTGGTTGTCGAGGTGGAGTCGTGGGAATTACTTGAGGTGAGTAATGCCCTTGAGCTGCTGCCGCTGCCACATAAGGATAATGGTAGCGAGGCATTTGATTTGATGGTGGGCGAGATGGTCCCACTAAAACAGCCTTCGTCTCCCCCTCTTTCTTTTTATGAAAGTTGCTGGGGGGGTCTCCTGGCTCCACCTTGAGTTTCTAGAGGGCCTTGGATCTTTCCCCTCTTTACTCCGTCCTCTATTCTTTCACCAATTATGACTAGATCGGAAAAGCCGGAAGATGTGCTTCCAATCATTTTGTCATAATATGGGCCTTGTAGTGTGCCCATGAAGGTATCGACAAGCTCCCTTTCCAACAATGGTGGTTGTACGCGAGAAGCTAGTTCTCTCCACCTTTGAGCGTACTCTTTGAAGGACTCGTTGCTTCTTTGCACAAGATTCTGCAACTGCATCCTATTTGGAGCCATGTCCAAATTGTATTTGTATTGCTTTAAGAAAGTGTCGGCTAAGTCCTTCCAAGTTTGGACGTGGGTACGCTCAAGTTGCATGTACCAATCCTATGACGCTCCGCTCAAACTGTCTTGAAACACATGAACCATGAGTTTCTCGTTCGTTGCGTAAGCCGCCATCTTCCTACAGAACATCCGTAGATGGTTCCTAGGGCATTGAATTCCCTTGTACCTCTCAAAGTTCGGTACCTTGAATTTTGGAGGGATTACCACATCGGGCACCAAGCACATGTCCAAAGCATTGTAGGCACCATATGAGCTGGATCCCTCGACAGCTTTTAACCTTCTTCCAAAACGCGATACATTTGAGCGGTATCGTTGTCTTGGTGGGTAATGTTGGGAGCAGAATGTCTCGGCTGATTGTCTTCCACATTATGAGAAATATTCTCATGATGAGTGGTGGAATTCCCTTGAGGACGATGCTCTTCGTTCCTAACGGGGATTGTAAGTTGTGGTTGTGGAGGTGGCACATGGCCATCATTTTCAAGTGGTGGGGTATATCCTGGAGGTAAACCATAAGGAGGCCATACTACATTAGCCGCATCCACAGTTGGACGAGGGTTGCTCTCTCGGGCAGATAGAGCTTGCATTAACTCTAACATTTGATCCATCTTCCCCTTCATCTCATCAACCTCTCCTCTCAAAGCCGCTTGATTTTGTTCCAAATTATCCATGATCCTTTGCTTGTTGGCTCGTGTTCCGTACGAGTGTTGGAGATCTGGCTCTTGGGCCGATGGCTTTTTGGGTTTTCTGGCTATGATTGCTTCAAACTGTTTTTAGGGAAATGAATGAGTGTTTTTTTTTATGAAAAATGCATGAAGATGCATGTGAATGTATGTTTGCGATGAGTATGCAAAAACATGTGTTTTTTCATTTTTTTTTTATTTTGCTTTACGAGGAAATTTAAAGGTGCACAGTTAATATTAGCAATTAGAAATATTAAAGGCCGTAAAATTGATATTGCTTCAAAATATTATTTGATTAGATAACATTTAGATTACAAGGTGTAACTAATGCTAATACGAATCAAATAGCCGCTCGCTTTTCAGCTTTGTCCATTTCTTCCCTATAGAAGTCTACGGTGTCTTTGCAGAACTTCATGAACTTCTGGATCTCCTTAGGGATGACAAAGTAAGGCATGACCATCTCGGCCTTTGCTAGCTTCTTTGGAAGTTGGGTGATGACCAAGTTCGAGAATGCAACCAATTTAGTGAAGTCCTCACTTAATCGGGTGGCGTCTTGCCATACAAACTCAATCACTTCCTTGCGTTGATCTAGCTTGACATTTGCACTCCTAATCTCATCGTGTAGTTGTGCAATATGGTCCCCGTGTGCTCTTGCAATCTTGTCGAAATATTCTTCATATTTCTTGATATCGGTTTCAAGGCGATTGCATTTTAGCTTCCCTTGATGAGAAAGGCTCTCATATCTTTGCCGTTGGACGCGCTCGGCTTGCAGCTGCTCTTTATATTCCTTGACGACTTCTTGGAGTTGTTGATTTTTCTCTTGAAATTTCAACCTCCACTTTCTTTGAGCTTCGATGGCTAGCTCCCCGAACTTTTTGAGCTCTTGGTTGGAATGCAAGACTCTTTCCAACTCTTCGTCCTTGGCTACAAGGTTGGCATCTGCACTAACCAAGCCACCTCCGATCCAATCTCTCTTCCCCTCGGAGATTTTTAGCCGTTTTTGGCACACTAGGAGAGAATTTGTCGTTTCATCCCGATCTCTCTTTGTCCTAGTGATTTCTCCTAAAGCTCGAAGGTGCTTTAATTCTAACTCCCCATTTTTGTTCTGGAGTTCTCAAATTTTAGCTTTGAGTTCCTCCGCTTCTTTGTTGGGAATGGTTGCAATTGGCTTAGGTGTAGGAGGTTTAGGAGGGCATATGACCACAAAGTGTAGCTTGATTGTTTTGACCCTTTCCTTCACCCATTGAGTATAAAGAGGTTTGGCCACGCAATTCCTCTTGCCAACCTTTCCTTTGCGCACTTGGCTCCAAGCTCCTCGGATTCTTTCTAGCAATGCCGGGTCTTGATCTCCTTCTCTTAGGAAAAAAGGTTCCAACAAAAGGTCATTGGGTTTGTCTTCCATTGAATAACCTAGTTGTCGGAGAGAGAGGACCGGATTGTAATTGATGCATCCCTTAGTACCAATGAGGGGTACATTAGGGAAATCCCTGCAACTGAGGATGATTTCCGGATCCTCTAAATTTGGAGAAAACCAATGGATATCCTTCTCGGCGAGAGTTGTCATCCGTTGCGACCACTTGAGTTTGGCCCGGTTTTCCACAAAGTCTCGGCTTCTTGGCATGTGGGACATCAACCAAGTTTGCACCAAAGGAGTACAACAAGAAATTGTGCGTCCTCTCCCTTGTTCATGCCTAGAATAGAGGGAATGATAAAAATCCGCCAAAAGTGTGGGAACCGGATTTTTAGTCATGAATACCTCTAAAGCCGGAAGGTCTATGAAATCCTCCATGTTGGGGAATAGAACTATCCCGTAGACCAAGAGGGCTAGGATGGCGTTGAATGCTTTTCCCTCTTTGTTAGCTAACAAGACCCGAGCTTTGGTCTCCAAGAACCTTCTTGTGAACCCCTTAATGTTTCCTCTAGTTTCCAAGTAAAGTGCTATTTCTTGGACATTAAGGTATAAGGATTCGGCGATGGCCTCTAAAGTAGGGTCTTTTCCCGAACCGAGATAAAGCCCATGGTCTTTCATGCTACATCCCAAAATCTTCTCAAATTCTTCCAAGGTTGGGGCTAATTGGAAGTCTTGAAAGGTAAAGCACAGGAGAGGTGGGTCGAAGAATTGAGCCAAAGTGGTTAAAGCCGCTGAATCTATCTTCACGGGTAGGAGGTCGAGTATTAGTCCATAACTTGCTTCGAAAATACTCTTGTCGACCGAAGAGAGCTTTTTACTCAAAGCTAACAAGCTTTCCACTTTAGGAGCCTTGATCTTGAAAGCGAGCGTATTTCTATTTCCAGAATCCATATTTCTCTTTGCTAATATTTGGTTGTTCTTTTTAATTTCCTATAAAGCAAAATGATATGCGAAAATTATTTTCATGAATACAAATGAATGGTATGCAAAGGTATGGTATATGAAGGTTCAAAACTTCCCCCCATCCTCACATGTAGGCTCTAGAGATGAGATTTTCTAAAAAGGTCCCTAGAATCACGGATCTCAACATGGAATTAAGGTCGTCGATTGCGAATTAATCACAAGACTTCAATACCTTCCAAGTGAAATCTCCTCTAGGCGGGGTTTTCGCATCCTACCTCACGGACATACGTCAACGCGGGCCTCCGCTACACAACCATCATCCTAACTTAATTTTCTCTCAAGCTCGGGTAGAGAGCCTCACACGTCTGGCATTAACCCGAACAATGTGGAGTAACATCGCTCAAGTAACATCCCCACAATTGATATATATAATATGAATATAAAGCAATATAAAGCATTTATAAACATAAAGCAAGAGAAGGATATAGACAATGAAATAAAAGCATGCGAGCAAAAAGATAAAAACATTTAGCTTAAAAGTTAACTAGGATAGGCTTGACTAGCTAGAGGGAAGTTGTCCCCAGTGAAGTCGCCAGCTGTGCACTCTCGTTAAAAAAACACAAAACCTCGAGCGTTCGCAAACGCTAGCAAGGTTGTGTGAAATCTCCACCAAAGTTTTTGTTTAAAGGGAACGTTGATAAACCCTTAAGTTTTTTTATTTTGAAGGGAAACGGTAATAAAACCCTTGACGATGAGGAAAGGATGGTCATCGCAACCATTACCGGGTTCGGGAGTCGATTACGCAAGGGGAAGGTATTAGCACCCCTCACGTCCGTTGTACTCAACGGGAACCTCCTAGTTAGCTAAGGCTAGAATGTTTTTAAAGTTTTGCTTGCATGCTTGAATATGTAAAAAGGGAAAAAGAAAATATGATGAAAGGGGAAAAAGGAAGTTTTTTTATTATTGTGCTTGACAAGATGATGATCTTGCTCCTACGTATCTCCTGGTGCGATGGAGAATTAAAAGCTACGTAGTTCTTTGGTAGAAAAACGTATTTTTGTTGGTTATTTTTTAATGAACGATGTTTTAACCGTATTCTTGCGATCAAACGTGAAATTCTGGCCAGGCAATAAGGGACTATCAGGTTCTGAACCAGTCAGGTTCTGAACAAAACGCAGGGCACACTAGTTTGCTTAAAACAGAGCACACACTCACACAATGCAAAGCAAGAAAATAAAGTGCAGGAAAGTAAAAGGCACACAAGGTTTGTTAACCCAGTTCGGAGTAAACACCTCCTACTCTGGGGGATACCAATCCAGGAAGGAATTCCACTATTGGAATTAATCCTTAAGACTTAAGACACTGACTCCCAGTTCCCAGCCTAAGCAATTAACTTCCTCCTAGTCTTGAATTCTACCCAACACGTTGAGTATTAGAGACCACTAACTTCCTATTCAAGTAACAAACCTGTTACTGAAACCCTTAATTAAAAATACTCTGTTTTTCAGAAAACTTCAAAAACACAACTTCATTCGTACCTAGAGGCTTAGAATGAATTACAACTCAATAAAAATCCTAAACCAACTCAAAACATTGAGTGGTGCACAAATATAAAGCAAAAGCTTAAAAACAACTAAGACTCTATTTCTCTGAATAATACTCTTCAATTCGTGATTCTTCAATAGCCAAGCTCCTCCTTTTATAATCTTCAGCAAGCCTCTTAATTATGCTCCAAATCTTCTGAATTGATTTGTTACTGGAATAAGATTGATCCAATGATGTAACAAATAAAACTGCATTAAATCTTTGAAAGATTTAAAACAGAAAATACAAATTTTCATAACTTTAAAACAAATCTTCAAAGATATCTTCTCCAATAAAACCAGCCTTCTAGAAGTAATTATACAAACATAAATCCTTGCTAAATCTCCCAAGATACGTGCAAAAACAATCCAGCAAACCCAGCTTCTGATGTGGTCAACAGAAGTCAACGCTGGCTTCAGAACCTGAAACTGCTTCTGAAGTGCTACAGTGCTCCTGATGAGCATTTCAGCTTCTGATGTAGATTTTAGCTTCTGAATGGCTTCAAATGAGAAAACTTGTAACTGAAGAAAAGTTCATCATAAGGAAAAGCTTCTATTCCATACTTTGGTTTTGCCAAACAATGCAGCCAACCCTTAAAGACTCAACAATCTCCCCCTTTGGCAAATTTTTGGCTAAAACCATCCAAGTTCTTCAATCTTCATTATAATCAGCTCAACAATGAAGAACTCCACAATAATACATCATAGCAATCAGTTTAGGCAGCGGACAAAACACTTTCTGAGCTATGTTAAACAACATCTTCAGCTTCTGACTCCTGAAGCACACATAACCTACTGATCAACACTTGATCATCACAAACAAGGTATCAGAGCTACTCCAAGGTATCAGAGCTACTGATCAACTCCTGATCATCACACACACTCCCCCTGCAACTCAGCATACACTCAGCATACATCAAACTCCCCCTTACTTCTGAATTTATGGTATCAGAGCATATCAGAGTCAACACTTCAGGAGCTGCACATAATGTTTTTTCAGGACCATATCTCAGGATCACAGAAACACTCAGGACCATAACAGTCTTGTACTCCCCCTGAGACACGTACTCCCCCTCAATGACATCTTGACAGCTCTTGTTATATTTGTTCTGAACTCTGAGCTTCACAAATAACTTCTGAACCACACTGAAAACTGAACATCTGAAATTTGAACTTCTGAGCAGCAACACTTTGCATAAGACTTTTGGTATCAGAGCCAACATATTACATGAGATTTTCTCCCCCTTTTTAGCCACAAAATTCTGACAAAACTCATACTTCAAGTAGGGAATAAAATCTAAACAGGTAACACAGATCCTTGAAAACATATCAGATTCAGACTCAGGTCCAGGATCACACTTAGCATAGGCACAACTGGCAGGTACTCTATCTTCCTCACATCCAGTTTGCAGTAATTGCTATAAGTCTTCATGTAAACACACACCTAACTTGCTCCTTAAGTTTTCAAACTGTTTAGCATCCAAGGCTTTAGTGAATATGTCAGCAACTTGTTCTTCAGTAGCTACATGTTCCAGCTGAATGACTTTATCCTCCACAAGATTTCTGATAAAATGATGTCTGATGTCTATGTGTTTGGTTCTGCTGTGCTGAATTGGATTCTTAGAAATGTTGATGGCACTCAAATTGTCACAAAACAATGTCATAGTTCCTTGTTCAATGTTGTACTCCTCCAGCATCTGTTTCATCCAAACCAGTTATGAACAACTACTCCCAGCAGCAATATACTCAGCTTCAGCAGTTGACAATGAAACACAGTTTTGTTTCTTGCTGAACCATGAAATCAAGTTATTTCCTAAGAAGAAACAACCTCCTGAAGTGCTCTTTCTGTCATCAGCACTTCCAGCCCAGTCAGCATCACAAAATCCCATCAGTTCAGAACTTGAACTATGTGAATACATGATTCCATAGTCACTTGTGCTGTTCACATACTTCAGGATCCTTTTAACTTGTGTCAGATGACTCATCTTAGGATCAGCTTGATATCTTGCACAAACTCCTACAGCAAATGTGATATCAGGCCTGCTTGCAGTTAAGTACAATAGGCTCCCTATCATGCTTCTGTACTGACTTTGATCAACTGAAACTCCATGTTCATCTTTGGTCAACTTCAGATGAGTAGCAGCTGGTGTCTTCTTATGAGCAGCTGATTCCATTCCAAACTTCTTCACTATGTTCTTGGCATATTTACTCTGAGAGATGAAGATTGTATCTTCCATTTGCTTGACTTGTAAACCAAGAAAGTATGTCAGTTCACCAACTAAGCTCATTTCAAATTCTGACTGCATCTGCTGAACAAACAGTTTGACCATCTTCTGAGACATCCCTCCAAACACTATATCATCCACATAAATCTGAGCAATCATCAGATTCCCATTTTCATCTTTCACAAACAAAGTCTTATCAGAACCTCCTTTTCTGTAACCTTGAGCCACAAGAAACTGAGTCAGTCTGTCATACCATGCTCTTGGTGCTTGCTTCAATCCATATAAGGCCTTCTTTAACTTGTACACATGTTCTGGAAACTTAGGATCCACAAACCCCTTAGGCTGTTCAACATACACTTCCTCTTGCAGATATCCATTCAAAAATGCACTCTTCACATCCATCTGAAATAGCTTGAACTTGAGAATGCAGGATACACCCAACAGTAGTCTTATGGACTCTAGTCTGGCCACAGGTGCAAAGGTTTCATCAAAATCAAGTCCCTCAACTTGAGTATAGCCTTGAGCAACCAACCTTGCTTTGTTTCTGACTACAGTACCATTTTCATCTGTTTTATTCTTGAATATCCACTTAGTGCCAATCACATTCAACCCTTCAGGTCTTGGAACCAAAGCCCATACTTCACTCCTTTTGAACTGATTCAACTCATCTTGCATTGCTTCAATCCAAAATTCATCAGTTAGGGCTTCTTTCACATTTTTAGGCTCAACCTTTGACACAAAACATGAATCAGTAGCAGCAGCATCTGATCTTCTGGTTCTGACACCTTGATCTAAGCTTCCAATGATCAAGTCTTTAGGATGATCCTTCTGAACTCTAATTGATGGCCCTTTACCATTAGGAGCTTGAACTTGTTGATCTTCTGCTTCTTCAGACTCTGAATGCTTTTCTGCTTCTGAAGTTTGTTCTTCTGAAGCTTCAGAGTCTGGAACAACTTCAGGCTCACTTCTAACTTTCTCAGCAGTCAGATCATCAATTACCACATTAATGGACTCCATCACTACCTTGGTTCTGGAATTAAACACCCTATAAGCTCTGCTGTTCACTGAATATCCCAAAAATATACCCTCATCAGACTTAGGATCCAGTTTTCTTCTATTTTCCCTGTCAGCCAAAATGTAGCATCTGCTCCCAAAAACATGGAAATATTTGACTGTAGGCTTTCTCCCTTTCCACAATTCATACAGAGTTGATGTAGTACCCTTCTTCAAAGTGACTCTATTGTGTATGTAACATGCAGTGTTCATTGCTTCAGCCCAGAACATATATGGCAACTTCTTAGCATGCAGCATAACTCTTGCACATTCTGCTAATGTCCTATTCTTCCTCTCCACTACACCATTTTGCTGAGGTGTGATAGGTGCAGAGAATTCATGTTTTATTCCTTCAGAAGCACAGAATTCTGAAAAACTCTTGTTTTCAAATTCCTTACCATGATCACTTCTGATTCTGACAATACCACAGTCCTTCTCTCTTTGTAATTGAGTACATAAGTCTTTAAACACTTCAAAAGTATCAGACTTTTCTCTAACAAAGTTGATCCATGTGTATCTTGAGTAGTCATCTACCATTACAAAAGCATACCTCTTGCCTCCAATACTCTCTACTTGCATAGGCCCCATTAAATCCATATGAACAAGTTCTAGTACTTTGGTAGTTACCTGGTGAACTAATCTGGGATGAGACTTTCTTGTTTGTTTACCAATCTGACAATCACCACAAACATTGTCCTCATTGATCTTCAGATTAGGCACACCTCTGATAGCTTCAGTACTTAGGATTTTCTTCATGCCTTTCAAATGCAAGT
The DNA here is from genome assembly GCA_018208015.1 of Medicago ruthenica. NCBI lineage: Eukaryota > Viridiplantae > Streptophyta > Magnoliopsida > Fabales > Fabaceae > Medicago > Medicago ruthenica. Next base: position 54,588,958 of record CM031378.1, read on the forward strand.
GTCCCAGTTTCTGGTGCCAGAGCTTGACTTCCTCTTCTGAGCTCATAAGACAAGAAGTCAGACTTCTTTCTTCTTCAGAAACCCACAAATAACAATTGTCTTTGGATCTGCAGCCTCTCATCTGAACTTTATCTTCCTGATCAGTAACAATACACTCCTGCTTGTTGAAGTTCACTTTCAAATCCTGATCACATAGCTGGCTAATACTGATCAGATTAGAGGTTAATCCTTCCACCAGTAGCACATCATCAAGTCTGGGCAAACCTTCTCTGATCAAATCTCCAATACCCAGAATCTGACCCTTTACACCATCTCCAAATGTCACATAACTTCTGGAGTATGATCTGATATTGCTCAGTAGCTTCTTCACACCAGTCATGTGCCTTGAACAACCACTGTCAAAGTACCAGTCTTCTTTTGAAGTGGCTCTCAATGAGGTATGAGCAATCAGGCCAGCATTCTGAACCTTAGGTTTCCACACCTTCTGAACACTGTGCCTAGGAGCAGCTGGTTGCACTCTTCTATATTGAAAGTGTTCAGGATAGCCATACAGTTTAAAGCAAAAAGGTTTGATATGTCCCTTCTTACCACAATGATGACAGGTCCATGTATGATTCCTCCTTCTTCTGTTGTGCTTCTGGGGTTGCTTCTGAGGCAGTATCTGAACATGCTTCTGAGGTAGCATCTGGGGTATCTTCTGAGCTTGCTTTTGAGGTCTCATCTGAATATGCTTCTGACCTTGCATCTGGGTTTGCTTCTGAGGTCTCTTCTTTGATGTTCCAGCCATAGAATCATGAGTTTGAGTAGCAGGAACAAAACTCATCTGTTTAGGAATCTGAGTCTGATCAATAAAACCTAAACCAGTTTTTCCTTGTTGCTGATTCCCCAAAATGTCCTCCAACTTATCAGTAGCAGAGTTCAACATCTTCACTTGCTTCTTCATTTGATCAAGTTGGGAGTTCAGTTGGTTCACTTCTTCTTTTAAATCTGAATTCTGCACTAACAGTTCACCTTTTTCAGCCTCTAGTTGAAGAATAGTCTCCTTCTGTAACATCCCGCTCTTAAGTATCAGTTATCAATGTTGGAAGCTTGAGAAGCAAGCAAGGCAAATAAGAAATTAAGGGAAATGGCAATTTTGTAAATAAGACTAAGGGGGGGATTAATTTGAAAATGGAACAAGATATTTATTCATGTTCATTTCCATTCCTTCATTACTATTCCAAATTCAGATTTTTCCTTCTCCATTCCTTCTCTCTCACGCCCCCAATCTCTCCATACCAATATCCATCAAACTTCATCAAAACACTAGTGTGGAATCTTGCTAGAAAACTTGGGTTGGAAGCTAGTATAAGAGGAAGAAAAGAAGAACAAGGAAGAACCAATGGAAGAAGTAGATTGGAGCAAGCTAGGGTTGTTGGATTCAAGCTTAAACAGCACCAATAGTGGATTAAGGTGAGCTCCACAGGGTTTTAGAACCCATTGAGTAAGTTTGAAAGTATTATGCAATTTTGAGCTAGTTTAGCAATTTTACCCTAATCTCTTATGCTTACCAATTCCTTGATTAATCATGTTTTAAACTATCAATTGGTGTTAAAAATTCATTCCTTATATTGTATGATGCCTGGATATGATTAGATATGTCAAAATGGTGGAAAAATCACACTTTTATCAGGTTTTGAACTGTCATTTTCGCCAGGCGACCTCGGGGCGAGAAAACGGCGATTTTCAGCAATTTTCCCTGCCCTGTTTCGCCTAGCTTTCGCCAAGCTTTCGCTCGGCGAAATCAGTGATCTCGCCAACCTTTAGCTGGGCGAAATCAGACAGACAGCACATGTCTGTTCTGGTTCGTTCTGGGTGCTGTAAATGCGTTCGGCGAGGTTTTTAATAACCGTTTTCAATGAAAAACCGTATTTTTCTAAGGTAAACACCATCCTTGACATATCCAAAGGATTATTCAACAATTAAGGAATGAATGGATGAATGAACAAGGAAATTGGTAAAGCATTAGAGAAGTAAGAATAAAGTTATTTAAGCTATGGTATGCTTCCAAAACCACGTAATGGCTTATGAGAACGATAAGCCTAAGACCATAAGTTCATAGTTATGTATTGAGAGATTAATTCCCTCAAGAATGCATTGAATATGCAAAAGTTTATGATATATTATTATAAGTACATTTGAGTACATAAGTTAAGAATAATGAGAATAAGAATGCACCTAAGATAGCATGATTAGGATGCACCCAATTTAGAGTGCGTATGCACAAGGAAAGATTTTTAAGATCAAAGTCAAGAACCTATTTTATAGGTTAGGTATTTAAGAATGACTACTTAAGAATGCATTAGATATGCTTAGGAACGAAAGTTAAGAATTAAATGATAAAGATTACACGTGTTCATCAGACTCCGGATTATGCCGGATGGGATTTCTCCGAAAGGGTTATCCACACGTATGTTATAAGACTATATATATATATATATATAAAGAATAAGAACAAGTAATTATAAGATGGGCTTGATGTGTCTCTCGTATGCTCGCTAGTTAGGATACGAGGGGTTCCTGTGAAGTTACCGCCTTAAATGGCAGCCGGAACGGTGAAGTTACCGCTCGTGAGGGCAGCTACACATCCAAGTCTATAAAGTTAATGTGTCTCCTGTCTGCTCGTCAGTTAGTATACAGGGGGTCCCCGTGAAGTTACCGCCTTAAATGGCAGCTGGGACGGTGAAGTTACCGCTCGTGAGAGCAGCCACACAAAAGATAAGAGGAGTCCGGTGTTAGCCTGATATGATAGGAATTTTCACCGGTAAGAAGGGAGATGTACTTCGGGGTTACTCCACCCGGATGCACTCCGTAAAATGAACTCAGATAATATTGTTTGTTCAACGCTGACTTACTAACTTAATAGTTAAAGATGATATAAATTTGTATATGTATGTATATATATTGATGATTATGAATTATGACGAGAATACGACAAGTAGTCAGCAGAGAAAGAAAGTGATCATAGGATGTCCCCAGATCACTAAGTATAAGTTAAAGTTTAAAGTTAGAATATGATAAGACATGATAAAGAAAAGTAGCGATCCTAAGTTTTCCCCTTGATCACGGAATATGTAGAGAAAGACTTGGCGATCATAGGTATCCCCAAGATTGCCGAGGTAGGCACGGCGACCCTAGGTTCCCCGAGGTTGCCAACAGTAGGTAGGGTAGGAGCTCACTGAGACATTATGTCTCATCCCTATCCTTCTGGTGCAGGTTTTTCAGGTAGCCAAGTGGTTTTCAGATGAAGGTCTTCAGGAAGACGCTGGATGGAGTGCAGATGCTCGTCAAGGCAAGCTCAGGAGGTTGACAGATTTTATATATGTATATAAACGTGTATTATATGACATTTGGATTTTTATATAAACGAGCAAATTGTACTCATTCAGTGGTTTGTATATTTTAATTATTGAAAATTTTAATGTACCCGATATCAGATTAATACGCATGCTAAATATTCTAGATAATTTAGTATGGGTGTTACAATTGGTATCAGAGCCTGGTTGATTCAGACCGTGCCTTGGGTCATTAAAGATTCAATAAAAGTAGTGGGACCATTGGGTTCCGGATATTGTTCTAAAGGTCACATCTAGTTGAGCCTGATCAACTCAATCTAGTATATGACAGTTAGGATAAATGTCTGAGAGCTGAATGTGACCAAGGAGGAATGAAGTGTATGAAAGACGAAGATTAAGGTGTCGGATTTTAAGACGGTATTGGCGGAGAAGTATTTGTGCCAAATGGTGGCCATCAAACTGTAAAGTGACGAAGCCTGATAGTGGCAAGGTCTTAGAGACATAAAGGATAATTAACATTGAGGTGAAGTGCTTCAACTCAGTTGGATGCCTCGTTGGACGATGCCTCGTCTGCGGAAAACATAAGGATTAAGGAATCATGGAATGCTCTAGGGAATGACGTGGAACCTTGAAGGAAACCGTAGTTTGAGAAGGTAAAGTGAAGTGTGGACTAAGTAACAGTTCTGAGTACAGAGTTGAAGAATCGAACTTGAATCGGATGAGATTTTAAAGTCCGAACGGTTAAGAGAATTTATTATGGATTTCGTGAGTTATTTGGACAGATGAAACTAACCACTCAAGTGTGGTTAATGAGTATGAATCACAACTAAGTTTGACCCCATCAGATCAGCCACGTCTCCTGAACCAGATTTGCGAAATAAGAAAAGGAGATGATATGCAGCCTAAGAACTAAGATGGATGAATAAGTGGTAACAATAAGACTTGTTGCATGTCGAAGCGTGAATCAAATTTTTGGATGTATCCTAATGGTAAGAAGATTAGAAGTAAGAGAAGCTAGGCTGGAATTTATTTTGTAGATGGACGAATTAAGTTGAACACTCTTGATTAGACGAACAGTATTGAATTTCCCTGATTGGTTAAAGAAGGTAAGTTCGAGATAACACAAGGTTATAGTAGACCAGTGTTGAAGGATGATCGGGATTTCAGCCGAGAAATTATGTTGGGATTTTATATACGGCGGATCGTCTTGAACATGAAATTGTAGGATTGAGGTTAATGCTGAGGAGTTGTATACTCCCCATTGAAGAGGTTCCTTCCACTAATATTATAGAACAGAAAGAGATCACCTCGTGTTGATAAGTTTCCGAGGGCAGTAATAAGGCATAGTTTTGAATTGTGGATACAATAACGAGTTATTGGAGGAATCCAATAGATCATGATAATGTGCAAAAGTTTAAGATCGATTAATCGGGCACTCGAAGAAACGCAACCTATGTTGGGCATTCTAGAGAATTGGTAAGAATTTGGAACTGTCAGGACGGATTGTTCTGTAGAACTCAAGGGTAACTTAAGAAACATGATAGTACTAAGGAGACCAAAATTGTCCCGGGAAGATTATGGATATGAAATTATTACGGATAAAGAAAGAGTGAATAGTAACAAGACTCAAATGAAAGATATGAACCTTCAAAAGCTTTAAGTGTCTTTAGAAGTTGCCACAAATGAATGTACATGAATTTAAGCTGCCTCAGACATACTCCAGTCGGGTTTTTGCAATGTTTAATGATTATACATGAAGAGCTGACCAAGAGAAATGGTAACGTCAGACAAATTTGCTACAGTGATTACAAAGTGATAGAGTAAAATGATGATCGATGGAATTTTATGTGACAATAGTGAAGTCTTCCTCCGATGCTAACTCGAGTGTTAAAAATCAGAGTGGCGCAGCGGAGTGGTAATTCAAGAATGATATAAAGAACAACGCTAAGCTGAGGCTTAGAGTATGAGAAGGTGTTAAGTGCTTCATTCCTATTATACGGGATAGTAGTAAGTATAAGCGACTTGAACATATCAGAAGTTCTAATGGAAAGTTATGGAAGTTAAGTTGAGAGATATTTTAAACCTTGAAATCCATGAGGGATGAAATAATTGAATAGGGGTCTTGATCAGATACGACAACGCAATGGCGAGTGAGTTTAATTCCATGTTGTAACAATGTCATGTTAATCTATATTAGTCGAAGATTTCGGAAGTCTTGAACTTAATGTTCACCAGTAAAGGGCTACGTAAGTTCAGGTTTTGATTAAAGGATTTAAAGTGTGCTATTTTGGTAGTAATCAAGTGGAGTTTTCTTTTGAAAATAAGGATCTTGAAATTCAGCGTCCAGAATGAGAAAATAAGTTTGCGATACCGATAGAATGTAACAATAATTTACGGGTTGATGTATACTCAAGAGATAAATACGAGTAACATTGGCGGGGCAAACCTGGCAAGCCAGTTGAAAGGCAAATCCCGGATGTTACAAGATGAGTTAAAAGTAAGAAAGATTCCCAATTGATGTGGTAGTGACTCAAATATGTTAAGGTTAAGAATGATGTCCCGTTAGTCGGACAAAGATGAGATAATGTATAGTGTACACGAGCTCGCTTATGTATGTAAGTTATATGCTATGATATATATTGTATAATGATATGTGAGACGACTTAAGCCACTCTTCATTGGACTAAACTCCCATGAGTTTGGAATTATCGGTATAGAAAATATTTATGCTACGACAAGAAAACGAGAATAAGTTGTGACAAGAACGATGGGAGATTGGCAAACTCCTGGTATGAAGGATGATTCCTAAATTATTAAGATAAGTAACGTCGTAGATCTATCGAAGCGGAACGCGGGTAATCAGTAAGATTTCGCGAGACTTTGAGGAATTCCGTGATGGAAGCAATGATTAAGATTATGGAAGGTAATACACCAAGATGCCTCCTCCTTGTATTTGTATAATGGAGGTAGTGCGATAGTTTTACTCTCATTAAAGAATGGTATAATTATGGTAAAACCATATATGTAGGATGCCGTTGTATAAGGCAAAGATCGAATATAAGAACTCAATGAAATCGTCGAGGGTAATAAGAAAGTCCAATGTCGTCGAAGTGGGATTACGCGGACTATGACGAGATTATAAGATTCAACACAAGTGTTAAGATTGAATAATTCTAGTTGAGGTTTATGAGAAGTGTATGAACAAGGATATAGTTGGCAAGTTGGATGCGATGATTCAAATAACCTCATATTCTTCTACGCAAGGAATGTATAATACAGATCAGTCGCTCAGATAACAAAAAGATTGTCGAATACCTTCGACTTATAGAATTGAAATCTAAGGGATTCCGATAAGTAAGATGAACTGGAGTCTTGGCTAATGAAGGAAGTAATATGGGAGATTAATTATATGATATTGGATTCTAAATTTCGAGGACGAAATTTCTTTAAGGGGGGTAGATTGTAACATCCCGCTCTTAAGTATCAGTTATCAATGTTGGAAGCTTGAGAAGCAAGCAAGGCAAATAAGAAATTAAGGGAAATGGCAATTTTGTAAATAAGACTAAGGGGGGGATTAATTTGAAAATGGAACAAGATATTTATTCATGTTCATTTCCATTCCTTCATTACTATTCCAAATTCAGATTTTTCCTTCTCCATTCCTTCTCTCTCACGCCCCCAATCTCTCCATACCAATATCCATCAAACTTCATCAAAACACTAGTGTGGAATCTTGCTAGAAAACTTGGGTTGGAAGCTAGTATAAGAGGAAGAAAAGAAGAACAAGGAAGAACCAATGGAAGAAGTAGATTGGAGCAAGCTAGGGTTGTTGGATTCAAGCTTAAACAGCACCAATAGTGGATTAAGGTGAGCTCCACAGGGTTTTAGAACCCATTGAGTAAGTTTGAAAGTATTATGCAATTTTGAGCTAGTTTAGCAATTTTACCCTAATCTCTTATGCTTACCAATTCCTTGATTAATCATGTTTTAAACTATCAATTGGTGTTAAAAATTCATTCCTTATATTGTATGATGCCTGGATATGATTAGATATGTCAAAATGGTGGAAAAATCACACTTTTATCAGGTTTTGAACTGTCATTTTCGCCAGGCGACCTCGGGGCGAGAAAACGGCGATTTTCAGCAATTTTCCCTGCCCTGTTTCGCCTAGCTTTCGCCAAGCTTTCGCTCGGCGAAATCAGTGATCTCGCCAACCTTTAGCTGGGCGAAATCAGACAGACAGCACATGTCTGTTCTGGTTCGTTCTGGGTGCTGTAAATGCGTTCGGCGAGGTTTTTAATAACCGTTTTCAATGAAAAACCGTATTTTTCTAAGGTAAACACCATCCTTGACATATCCAAAGGATTATTCAACAATTAAGGAATGAATGGATGAATGAACAAGGAAATTGGTAAAGCATTAGAGAAGTAAGAATAAAGTTATTTAAGCTATGGTATGCTTCCAAAACCACGTAATGGCTTATGAGAACGATAAGCCTAAGACCATAAGTTCATAGTTATGTATTGAGAGATTAATTCCCTCAAGAATGCATTGAATATGCAAAAGTTTATGATATATTATTATAAGTACATTTGAGTACATAAGTTAAGAATAATGAGAATAAGAATGCACCTAAGATAGCATGATTAGGATGCACCCAATTTAGAGTGCGTATGCACAAGGAAAGATTTTTAAGATCAAAGTCAAGAACCTATTTTATAGGTTAGGTATTTAAGAATGACTACTTAAGAATGCATTAGATATGCTTAGGAACGAAAGTTAAGAATTAAATGATAAAGATTACACGTGTTCATCAGACTCCGGATTATGCCGGATGGGATTTCTCCGAAAGGGTTATCCACACGTATGTTATAAGACTATATATATATATATATATAAAGAATAAGAACAAGTAATTATAAGATGGGCTTGATGTGTCTCTCGTATGCTCGCTAGTTAGGATACGAGGGGTTCCTGTGAAGTTACCGCCTTAAATGGCAGCCGGAACGGTGAAGTTACCGCTCGTGAGGGCAGCTACACATCCAAGTCTATAAAGTTAATGTGTCTCCTGTCTGCTCGTCAGTTAGTATACAGGGGGTCCCCGTGAAGTTACCGCCTTAAATGGCAGCTGGGACGGTGAAGTTACCGCTCGTGAGAGCAGCCACACAAAAGATAAGAGGAGTCCGGTGTTAGCCTGATATGATAGGAATTTTCACCGGTAAGAAGGGAGATGTACTTCGGGGTTACTCCACCCGGATGCACTCCGTAAAATGAACTCAGATAATATTGTTTGTTCAACGCTGACTTACTAACTTAATAGTTAAAGATGATATAAATTTGTATATGTATGTATATATATTGATGATTATGAATTATGACGAGAATACGACAAGTAGTCAGCAGAGAAAGAAAGTGATCATAGGATGTCCCCAGATCACTAAGTATAAGTTAAAGTTTAAAGTTAGAATATGATAAGACATGATAAAGAAAAGTAGCGATCCTAAGTTTTCCCCTTGATCACGGAATATGTAGAGAAAGACTTGGCGATCATAGGTATCCCCAAGATTGCCGAGGTAGGCACGGCGACCCTAGGTTCCCCGAGGTTGCCAACAGTAGGTAGGGTAGGAGCTCACTGAGACATTATGTCTCATCCCTATCCTTCTGGTGCAGGTTTTTCAGGTAGCCAAGTGGTTTTCAGATGAAGGTCTTCAGGAAGACGCTGGATGGAGTGCAGATGCTCGTCAAGGCAAGCTCAGGAGGTTGACAGATTTTATATATGTATATAAACGTGTATTATATGACATTTGGATTTTTATATAAACGAGCAAATTGTACTCATTCAGTGGTTTGTATATTTTAATTATTGAAAATTTTAATGTACCCGATATCAGATTAATACGCATGCTAAATATTCTAGATAATTTAGTATGGGTGTTACACCTTCTGATCCAAAACTTGTTTGCAAACCTCAGCACTTCTGGTATACAGCTTCTTGTAGTTATCAGCTAGTTCATCATATGAGGTTTTAGGAGCATCAGACACATATGAGGCTTCAGACTCTGAGTCAGACTCTGAAAAGGTCTCAGACTCTAAAACAGCTTCCTTCTTCAAGATAGCTCCTGACCTTACAACCAGACCAGTATCACACATATCAGATTCACTAACATCATCTTCTTCAGAACCATCATCAGACCATGACACAGCTAGGCTTTTCTTCTGTTTCTTCAGGAAAGTAGGACATTCAGATTTGATATGTCCAAAACCCTCACACTCATAGCACTGCACACCTTTAGCTTGATTACTTTTCTCCTCAGACTTGGTCTTTTTCTCATCAGTCTGTTGCTTCTTGTTATTGAATCTGAAGTTCTGACCTTTGGCTTTGGCTTTTCTATTAACATTCTTCAGAATCTTGTTGAATTGTTTTCCCAGCAACACAAGTGCTTCTGATAAGTCATCCTCTTCAGACTCTTGTTGATCATCAGCTTCAGCATTCACAGTAAAAGCTATACATTTCCCTTTCTTATCAGGCTGTTTGCAGAATGCAGTCTCAAAGTTTAACAAAGAACCAATGAGCTCTTCAACCTTCATAGCAGAAATATCATGAGCTTCCTCAATTGCAGTGACCTTCATGTCAAATCTTCTGGGCAGGGACCTGAGGATTTTTCTTACTATCTTTTCATCAGTCATCTTTTCCCCAAGTGAATCAAAAGAATTTGCCATGTCCAATACATTCATGTAAAAATCCTGAATAGATTCATCTTCCTTCATCTTCAGGTTCTCAAACTTGGTGGTCAGCAGCTGCAATCTGGACATCTTCACTTTAGAGGTTCCTTCATGAGTTGTCTTCAAAATTTCCCAGGCCTCCTTAGCAACAGTACACTGTTTGATAAGTCTGAACATGTTCTGATCAACACCATTAAAGATAGCATTCAAAGCTTTTGAATTTCCCAGTGACAGATCATCTTCAGCTTTGGTCCATTCCTCTTCAGGCTTCAGAACCTCAGTCTTGTTACCATCTTTGTCTGTATACACAGGATGATCCCAGCCTTTGATCACAGCTTTCCAAGTCCTGCTGTCAATAGACTTTAGAAAAGCACACATCCTTGACTTCCAATATTCATAGTTTGTGCCATCTAGTAGGGGTGGTCTATTGACATAGCCTCCTTCTCTATCCATGCTTGCCAGATATTAACTCCTCTGGATCTCACCCAATTCACAGGCAGGGTGCCTGCTCTGATGCCAATTGAAATTCTGGCCAGGCAATAAGGGACTATCAGGTTCTGAACCAGTCAGGTTCTGAACAAAACGCAGGGCACACTAGTTTGCTTAAAACAGAGCACACACTCACACAATGCAAAGCAAGAAAATAAAGTGCAGGAAAGTAAAAGGCACACAAGGTTTGTTAACCCAGTTCGGAGTAAACACCTCCTACTCTGGGGGATACCAATCCAGGAAGGAATTCCACTATTGGAATTAATCCTTAAGACTTAAGACACTGACTCCCAGTTCCCAGCCTAAGCAATTAACTTCCTCCTAGTCTTGAATTCTACCCAACACGTTGAGTATTAGAGACCACTAACTTCCTATTCAAGTAACAAACCTGTTACTGAAACCCTTAATTAAAAATACTCTGTTTTTCAGAAAACTTCAAAAACACAACTTCATTCGTACCTAGAGGCTTAGAATGAATTACAACTCAATAAAAATCCTAAACCAACTCAAAACATTGAGTGGTGCACAAATATAAAGCAAAAGCTTAAAAACAACTAAGACTCTATTTCTCTGAATAATACTCTTCAATTCGTGATTCTTCAATAGCCAAGCTCCTCCTTTTATAATCTTCAGCAAGCCTCTTAATTATGCTCCAAATCTTCTGAATTGATTTGTTACTGGAATAAGATTGATCCAATGATGTAACAAATAAAACTGCATTAAATCTTTGAAAGATTTAAAACAGAAAATACAAATTTTCATAACTTTAAAACAAATCTTCAAAGATATCTTCTCCAATAAAACCAGCCTTCTAGAAGTAATTATACAAACATAATTCCTTGCTAAATCTCCCAAGATACGTGCAAAAACAATCCAGCAAACCCAGCTTCTGATGTGGTCAACAGAAGTCAACGCTGGCTTCAGAACCTGAAACTGCTTCTGAAGTGCTACAGTGCTCCTGATGAGCATTTCAGCTTCTGATGTAGATTTTAGCTTCTGAATGGCTTCAAATGAGAAAACTTGTAACTGAAGAAAAGTTCATCATAAGGAAAAGCTTCTATTCCATACTTTGGTTTTGCCAAACAATGCAGCCAACCCTTAAAGACTCAACAAAACGTAGCTTGTATGCTCACGCGTGGGAGGCTTAAGCGTTTGTTTAAAATCGCGCTAGAAATGTTAAAAGCATGTCTGTTGGGGAAAAAAGGGTTTGAATTGGCCGCGAGGGGACCAAAAAGAATAAAAATGACTCAACCGAGTCGAGGAAGGTTTGATTGATCCGACGGGATCAAGAATTGGTTCAATGGACTCAACCGAGTCGAACATTGACCAAAGTGACTCAACCGAGTCGAAAAAAAGGGTTCGATTGATCCAACGGGATCAAGAAAGGGTTCAATGGACTCAACCGAGTCGAACATTGACCAAAGTGACTCAACTGAGTTGAGAATTGAATCAAATGGTCACGGGGGACCAAAGGGTTCAAATTGACCACAAAGGGCCAAGAATTGGTTTGGTGTGGTTGGATGCGTTGAAAATAGAATGACGATTGTCCGAGCAACGAGACATACGTCAAGCACTCGTTCAATCGGGGAAATGGAGAGACATACGTCAAACCATCCCTTTTTCATTCAAGTTTTGTTCGAATTTTAAGAAATCCCAAAGTTTATCAAAACACTTGGTTTGAAACTCAAATGAAAAGGTTTTAATGTTCAAATTAGTTGTTGCAACCTATAAACAAGTTTGCTTTGTTTATGTGCATAAAAATGAACAAGTTTATGGCAAATGCACAAATTTGTGAAAAAACGCACAAGTTCGGCTCAAGTTTGAAAAAAATTTTGAAAAGTGAACAAGTCCGGCTTAAGTTCACGTTTGATTGAAAATCATGAACAAGGCTTTTGTTCAAGTTTAGTTTTGAAAATAATGAACTTAGCTTATTGCTCAAGTTTGATTTTGAAAAGTGTAAGGAACGTAACTTGCTTCGCAAGTTATTCAAAAAGTGTTGCTCAAACTTGTGAATCTTCCAATAACATGCAAAACTCTTGATATGGTTTGAACAAAATGAGCTTCAACCCTCTTAGGTTCTGAGTTTTTGAGCTAGAACCTCAAAAATTGGCTTTTTGAAGCCTAAACTCAGATTCTGAGTTCTGTCATGGTCGCACTGCAACCAGAGCTTCGCACTGCGAACTCTGCGAAATTTTGAGTTCAGAAGCTGCTTCTGAACTGCTGTTCAGAAGCAACTTCTGAACAAACTTAGAACTTTTGGAGGAGTGAAAAGCTTTTGAAATTAGTGATAAAAGGAGTGCAACAACTTAGTTTGAATGTTTTGCAAACCTTTGGATTTCTTTGAAATTCAAAAGGGGTTTTTTAGAGCAAAATGAATTTAAACAAAATAAGTGATGCAAGCAACAATTCTAAATGAAAGATGAAGATTTTAGAATGCTTACAGAACTCCTAGCAATGCTCTTGTTGCAAGGAAATCGAAAGGACTTGAATGGTTGAAGTTTTGCAAGGTTGGGATGTTGGAGGTTTATGGATGATAATAACACTAGTGCTTGGCTACTATCTCTCACTCTTTGTATGATGCTTTGAAGGTTTGGATGTTGTGTATCTAGTGCTCTTTTAAGTGTTTTCTTGCTAGAAGGTTGTAAGTAAGTGTGTTCAATTGTTAGTGTTGAATCCTTATGCAAGGCATTGCTTTTATAGGCAAAAAAACAAATCCAATGCAATGATGAAAATCTCTAGGATCCAGCTGATTTGTGGGCTAGAAACCAGGCTATCTTGCTTTGCATTTAATGCAAAAGTTAAGAGGTGACCTTGCCTTGCTGCAATGGTCAAGACTTTGGCAAATCCAGCCATTAATGCAACTGATTTTGGATAGAAATGATGATGAAAAAAAGGGAAAAACAGGGCTGATTTGCAATTGGCTGTCCTTGGGATTGGTCCTTGCAATCTTGAGGGTTTAAGCAAGAAAAATGTGCACTGTGATGTGCAGAGATTGGGGGAAACAAAAGGGAACATGTGGGCTGGTGTGAGGAGGAAGAAAAGCTGCTGAAAACAGGGCAGCAAAACAGCTCTTGGACAAGTGAAAACCAGCTGTGTTTGACTGGTTTTGGGGGAGAAAGCAGGAAGAAAAACATGCAAGCAGCTGGCTGGCATGCTTAGGGTCATTAGCAGGTCAATTGGGAGGGACAAGAGCTGCCCAAGGGCAAGCCAACTTGCTTGGCACATGCTTGGTTGGAAGAAAAACCTTCTCACCTTGGCTTTAATGGCACATGCTCCAATTCTTGCTTTGCTGAGTCTAAACAGCCACCATTGATGATAACAACAATAATAATAATGATAGGTGATAATAATAATAACTATAATGAAAATAAATCCAAGAGATTAAAAATCTGCAAAAAATTCGCAGACTTCGCAGAGCGATGGGGACTTTGCTCTGCGAAGTCCTCATTTTATGAAATGTTGACCTTTTTTGATGACTTTTGTTGACTTTGACTTTTCTCTCTTTTTTTGTAATTTTGTTTTTTTTTTGAAAAAAGCTTGGGACAAAATTAGGGTACAACACTTGGGGCTTAAGAAACAGATGGCAAAACTGCTTAAGCATTATTCAGTGTAGGAGATTTTGTGCCTCCCATATCTATAGGGAAGGAAATGTTTGTGCAGATAGTTTGGCAAATTTTGGTTTAAATCTGCCTACCTTGGATCTTTTTTGGTTTGATACTATACCCATCTTTGTTAGGGGGGAGTACATTAGGAATAGGTTGGGAATGCCCAACTTTAGATTTACCACCTTCTGAAAAGGTTTTCGTTTGATCCCCCTTTTCTGCTTTGTACTCCTTTTCTTTTTTTAATGATATCTTGCATATTAAAAAAAACTATATTTTATTTTAAATTAGTATCTTTATCCTAACTAATAAATTGCTTCGGGGGTTGAGTAGTTCAAATGGTTTTAGTTAAGGAATAAGGAGTTGGAGGTACTGGGTCAAACTCAAACGAAGGAGTAAATATTAATCTAAAAACTAATTACTAACATTTGTCGTTAAAAAAAATAGAAAAATTGTTTCAATCTCTCCACATAATAATATTTGCACCAAGGATATATTACATTGACATTTCAAAAAAAAAAAACTTATATTTACTGTTGTCAAATTCACCTTTTTAAAATGGTTTTTTTATAAGATCTATGGTATCCCATGTTCCTATTATGATTGGCTTGTGGAACTTAGGCATGGCAATAAAACTTGTACATGTGGATACGCGGCTGAACTCTTCTCGATTTGACGGGTTTTTCCCCTTTGAATGGGTTTGGATTTTCCCCAATTTCAAAATACGGGTACAGGGCAGATAATAGAGATATAGATACTCATTTCGAACCCATACCGAATGTAGAAATATAATGATATTTAACATGCAAGTCTCTAAATATTATCCCTATTTTTGAGATATTTTTGAACTTTTAATCACTTTAATCATTACCCTAGTTTGAAATTGACTAATTACCTTGTGGAGATGTCCGTTTGATATCAAATATGGTGTTAGGTGTATTCCTACCTCAAATGGATTATATTAATAATAAATGGTGGATATTAATTTATGGTAGTAGGTTCGGGTTTGGAGAAATTTTTTGGTTTGGGGCGGGTTTGGATTTTAGGATGAAATTTCTCCAAGACTTTCTCACACTTCAATAGGTATATTTTCAAGCTTAACTGCCTTACTGTTACTCATCTTTTTCAACGCTTCTTTTACCTCATGTTCTTCAATCTGATGATAATAGTTATAGTTTTTATCCTTCTCTCTAATGTCTTTCATGTTTGAGTATAGTAATATCTCATAACCTTCATTAAATAAGTTTTGAAAATACTACTTCCATTTACCCTTTATATCTTTTTCTTAATGAATAAATTTACACTCTTCCTTTTTAATACACTTCACTTGATCCAAAGGGTTTTTCCCCTTTGACAGGGTTTGGGTTTTCCTCAATTTCAAAATACGGGTACGGTGCGGGTAATAGAGATATAGATACCCAATTCAAACTCGTCCCAAATGTAGAAATATATTTATATGTAACATGCAAGTCTCTAAATATTATCCTTACTTTTAAGATATTTTAAAACTTTAAATCACACTGTAATCATTACCCTAGTTTGAAATTGACTAATTACCTTATGGAGAGGTCCGTTTGATATCAAATATGGTGTTGGGTGTTTTCCTACCTCAAATGGATTAGATTAATAAAAAATTGTGGATATTAATTTCTGTTAGTAGGTTCGGGTTTGGGAAAAAAATGGGTTTGGGGCGGGTTCAGGTTTGAGGATGAAGTTTCTCCAAGACTTTTTCACACTTCAATAGGTATATTTTCAAGTCTAACTGCCTTACCGTTACTCATCCATTTCAACGCTTCTTTTACCTCGTGTTCTTGAATCCGATGATAGTAGTTATAGTTTATATCCTCCTTTCTAATGTCTATCATGTTCGAGTATGGTAATATCTCATTACCTTCATTAAATAAGTTTTGAAAATACTACTTCCATTTACCCTTTATATCTCTTTCCTGAACAATAAATTTACCCTCTTCCTTTTTAATACACTTCACTTGATCCATATATCTTTTCTTTCTTTCTTGTCCCTTAGCAAGAATATATATAAACTTTTCTCCCTCCTTGGTGTGTAAGGATTGGTATAACCCATCAAAAGCTCGTGTTCTTGCTGCGTTCAATGCCTTCTTGGCTCCTTTCTTAGCTCTCTTATAATTTTCCTAAATATTTATACTTTTACACCTATATCACACTTTAAAACATTCCCTTTTGATTATCACTTCAATTTGAACACTTTGGTTCCACCAAGATTCTTTACTCCTAGCTAGGTCCAAAACCTATTATTCTCCTAGTGTCTATTTTGCTACTTTTCTAATCTCATATGTCATCTTGTTCCACATATCATTTTCGCTTCTATGTAGCTTCACGCAACCTTCCTTTAAAATATTTTGTATGAAAACGCTTTGTTTTTCATCCTTTAAATGCCACCACTTGATCCTTGTATCCCAACCGTGGCATCTCCTCTCCGCTATTCTCTTAACCCTTACATCAATAACCAATACTATATGTTGGATAGTCAAACTCTCTCTAGATAAAACATTAAATTCAAACAAATCTTTTTGCCAGAATTCCTAATAAGAAATAAATCTATCTGAGAACATGTCATCTCACTCTTGTATGTAATAAGATTCCTTTTTCTTTTCCTAAAGTAAGATTAAAAGACAACAAAAAATCTATGATGGATTTACCTTATGCATTTATCTCCCTGAGGTGCGTAAACACTAATAACATTAAAGATGTCTTATTTCCTTTCCAAAAAAAATTAAAGATGTCTTGTTCAACTACAAATTTGTGGGCTACAATCAAATCTCATATCCTCTTTACATCCACAATATCCTTTTTCCATTCCTTATCCACAATAATGCCTACACCATTTCTCGATCTAACTTTTCCAGTGTACCAATGCTTAAATCTTGAACTATCTAATTCTTTCGCCTTTTCACCCACCCACTTAGTTTCTTGTTCGCACATAAAATTAATCTTCCTCCTAGTCATATCGTCAACTATTTCAATATATTTTCAAGTAAGGGTGCCTTTATTCCATGTTCTGAAACGGGACATACTCTCATGAACTAACTTCTTTACCCACACCCGTTCACAAATATGTGGAGACCCTTGCTAATTTTTTACTGCGTCCAGGCAGCGATGTATCGACCCTTGCTCATTTAACATTGTACTTGAGTTATACAACGTGTTTCTTATAGGCACTGGCCTAGTATTCACACTATTATATACTTGGTCCATGTCATAGAGATTCAAAGTGTTTCAACTAAATTCAAGTGTTCAAATTTTATACAGTAGAATCTAGTCTAAGTCTTGAAATTTTTATAATATAGAATTTCATTTAATTATATATATGTGTGTGTATATATATAAATATATATATATATATATATATATATATATATATATTTAAGAATTTTTTAAAATGTTGTGTGTAATTATTTGTTGATCCAACCCAATGAAATTTGATTGCATCGGATAATACATAACAGTGAAAGCATGAATAACAACACCAAGTATATATAATCACAAATGGATTGACCAATTTTTTAATTTTGCAATTCTACACTTAGTTTGCATGCATTTAAAAATTACTTATTCCAATATTCATATTATTTAGAGCATCCCTAATAGTGGTGTTCTAGCTATTTAACACTGGGTTAAATAGACACTCTCATCGTGGAATCAAATAATTGGGAGCTTATATAGAATAGTTGTTATGGAAGCTCTCTCTCTCTCTCTCTCTCTCTCTCTCTCTCTCTCTCTCTCTCTCTCTCTCTCTCTCTCTCTCTCTCTCTCTCTCTCTCTCTCTCTCTCTCTCTCTCTCTCTCTCTCGAAAGGCTCTGTAAGACCTCGATCCCCAAGACTACTAATTAAGCGATAAATCATGCAACACAATTAATCGGAATCTAACAAATCACCATTAACTCATACAAATTCCTCATAAAGAAAATCTCATCAACAATTATCACAACACAGCGGAAATAAATCATCTCGACATAAACATCATCTCGGGTCTCAACATAAATATCTCAAATAAATACAATCCTCATAAAATTCGACAAGAAATATAAATCTCTGACTCCTAGATCAGAGCACTAATCTAGACATCCTCGAAAATAAAAGCGACACAAACGGAGAATAGGCGCGACGCCATCCTCAACATAACTCACCGAGTAGTAATCCTCAACCTGCAAGTCTACATCCACAAGGGTTGAACCCACGAATGAGGCGTCAATAAAGTCACTAGAGGGTAAGATATACATTCAACAAATGAATATAGTAAACGCACATAGGTTTCAGGCAACAACTTCACTTAACATTTAAATATTCATCAATAGAAAAAGCCTGGTTATTACTCATGCATAATTCATAAATCATAGCATACCCTCATCATTATATAATTACCAATTTAATTACACATCATCAATAATTAAATCACCAATTCAATTATAAATCACCAACAACACAATTATGAATCATTCCATAATTTTCACACATCAACAATTAACATTTACCACATAAATGCACAAGTTCACACCAAAACAATACCAAACACGACTCATATGAATGTAAAGCGCCTAATACGACTCTACATGCATGTGGTTCCAATCCTAATCTTAAATCATGCCCCCATAAATAGTGATCTTAAATCACCCACCTATAAATCTTGATCTTAAATCAAGCACTCATGAATCTTGATCTTAAATCAAGCACCAATCGACTAATAATGAAGGCATGGATGTTCACGTAAGGACTTGACAATGCACACGGCTATAAATCATTATCTTAAATCATGCGGCTATCACGGCTATCAATTGCATTATCAAACCAATACATCCACATATTCATGTTAACACCACATCATCATTTAATTCACCACATCATCATTTAGATTATCACATCGTCATTTAAACTACCACATCATCATTTTAATCACCACATAATGCATTCAGCCACATACAGCAATCACCAATCTCACATTAATGCATTTCATCAAGTTTTTTCATCGTTTAATCATAAATACGTCATTCTTACATTTATTCACCATAAATCACATAATCCACATTTCATGAATAAATTAAATAAGATTACCTCAACCGATTACTACACTACATTATATTCATGATTCAACTTCATTCATACTATTGTAACTGATCATCAAGTCCATTTCGACAATTATCAAGTTTCACAAAATTACCAAATTCGTCTCATAATCAATTCATCGCAAGCAATCGTTATCTATACACAAAAGGTCAAAACAGCATCAAAACAATACAAAAGGAATGCCCAGGGATGTCCAAAAATGTCCCCCAAAGGCCAAAACACGCAGAACAGCTGATGTTGTTACAGCTATGGTCGATGAGCATCCTAGAGATTCGCTGAGCGAAGTCCTGTTTTCAACCAGAAAACAGGGTATCGCATACAGGAAGACCCCAAAACTCACCCAAAAATCTCATTTTTCATCTTAATTGACCCAAAATCAGTTTACAAACATTACCATGATCAATGCACTTAAATTGAACAATGGATACTCAAAGAAACGTCTAATTGACTTGAATTATCAAGGTTTTCGGTAAAATTCAAAGTTCGTCTCTAAATTCTATTTTCATCAACAACTTAGCAAATAAGCTTGTAGAACAACATCAACAGTATTTCATCAAGTTCAACATCACCATAATCACTTATTCAAACTATTCCAACAGCAACTTATTCATTTAAGCAGCAACTTATTCATTTTCACTTAATTAAGTCATTTTAGCAAAAACACCACCAACAACAACAACAACTTAATTCTCATCAAAACTACACACCCAACATAACATTTACATGTTTTTCATCACATGACAGCAACATAATCAAAACAGTAGCAACTTAAGTAAATTCACTCAATTAATCAATTTCCTCAAAATCACTTAAATTGCAACTTATTTAACATAACTTCATGATTTCTCAAACAAAACACATACCCATGCTCAAAATCAACTTCATAATCAACAAACATCATTCAATTATCATTCTAATCATCAAGATCATCAAAATTCACAAAGGTATCAATTAATCATATTAAAACATGAATTTTGACATGAAGAAAATGCAATTTCATCAAAGTTTAGCATGCTTAATTTAATCAACAAAAAGAAGCACGAAAATTCACCAAATCAACAACAATTAATCATGCAATTAATTATAATCTAAAACACCCAAACCCCATAAGTGCTTATTTAACCCACTTGATGAAAGTAATCTCCCCTCTTACCTTAATTCTTCACTTTTCTTGCTACTTCTAGTAGAATTCCCCTCTTCCCCTTGAGCTCTTCTAGCTTCCTCTTCTCCAAGCCTCTTCTCTCTCTATTCTCTCACTTGCCTCTCAAAATTTTGTGTTATAATGTTTAACGTAATTCACCACCACTCACTACTAGTGTATTTATAATATGGTTTTAGGGTTACTCCCACTAATGGGCTTAGTCACAATTGTCTCACAATTATTTTCTCTACACACTTAAACCCCCATATTAATTATACACCACTATTCTCTAAAATTCAAATTACTATTTCTAGCATAATTACAAAAATGCCACTCAAACACTAATAATTCCACTAACACACCAATCACACATAAATAATCAATTAACAAATATATTTAAATAAATAATACTAACTAATAATAACAAATAAATCTAATGCTAAAAAAATCGGGGTGTTACAACTCTCCCCCACTTAAGAATTTTCGTCCTTGAAAATTACCTAAAGTAAACAACTCCGGAAACGATTCCTTCATCTTGCTCTCCAACTCCCAAGTTATGGTCTCTCCCGCAAGACCTCCCCAAATTACCTTGACCAAAACGATCTCTTTTCCCTGCAGCTGCTTAACTTCACGATATTCAATACTCAAAGGCACAGTCTCAACGGTCAAATTATCCCTTACTTCCAAATCATCCACTTGAATCACATGAGACGAATCATACACATACTTCCGCAATTGAGACACGTGAAATACATCATGCAGATTCGACAACGACGGTGGTAACACAATCCGATACGCTACTGCTCCAACTCACTCTACAATCTGATAAGGACCAACAAAACGTGGAGTCAACTTCTTCGACTTCAAAGCTCTCCAACACCGGTAACTGGATTAACCCTCAAAAACACATGATCGCCAAATTGGAATTCTAACTCCTTCCTCCTCTTATCATGATAACTCTTCTGCCTACTATGTGAAGCCTTCATCTTCTCCTGAATCATCTTAACCTTTTCGGTAGTCTGTTGAACTACCTCTAGTCCAATCATAGCACTCTCGCCCGACTCAAACCAACACAACGGGGTTCTACACCTCCGACCATACAACGCTTCAAAAGGTGCCATGCCAATACTCGAATGAAAACTTAGTTGTAAGTAAACTCAACCAACGGTAAACATTCACTCCAACTTACTCCTTGCTCCAAAACACAAGCTCTCAACAAATCTTCCAAAGACTGAATAGTCCTCTCCGACCGACCATCAGTTTGAGGATGATAAGCAGAACTTAATCTCAACTTCGTCTCCAACGCTTCTTGCAAACTCTGCCAAAACTTCGATGTAAACCTCGGATCTCGATCCGACACAATGCTAGAAGCAACACCATGCAATTTGACAATCTGCTTAATGTAGATCTCCGCCAACCTCGCTAAAGACATACTCAAATTGATAGGAATTAAATGTGCTAACTTCGTCAACCGATCCACAATCACCCAAATCGCATCACTTCCCTTCACCGTCTTCGGCAAACCACTTACAAAATCCATCGAGATACTATCCCACTTCCACTCGGGAACAAACAATGGCTGCAACATTCCTCCTGGCTTCTGATGTTCAATCTTAGACTTCTGGCAAACTAAACAAGCATACACAAACTCTGCAATATCCTTCTTTATTCCTGGCCACCAAAACAACTTCTTCAGATCCTGATACATCTTCGTTGCTCCGGGATAAATACTCAAACTACTCCGATGACCTTCATCCAAAATCTTACTCTTAAGCTCAGGTACATCTGGTACACAAACATGATCATGGAACCTCAACACACCCCTCTCATCCTGTAATATCCCGCCTAAGACTCGAATATTTATTAATATTTAGACGATGTATCAGAAATGTTTTGAGCAAAGGACAATTTGGTAAATTGTCAGTTAATGGGCTTATTTATATGGTAAGTGTAATATTCCGCTGAAAAGTATCAGTTATTAGTGCTAGAAACTTGTGAAGCAAGTATGGCAAATATGTAAATAAGAGGAATGGCAATTTAGTAAATAATTGGAATGAGAAGATTGTTTTAAAATGAGAAGAAAGATATTTCTTACTATCTTTCCCTCATTCTTCTACACCCTTCCATTTTTCAGCCTCTCTCCCTCCCTTCTTCTAGTTACACGCCTCACCCCTCCTTCCCTCACTCATCAAGATTTCATCCCAATCCTTGTGGATGTTTATGCTAGCAAGCTGGGTTTTGGGAAGTTAGAGCAAGAAGTAGTAAAAGAAGGAACAAGGAGAATTAAGAAAGAGTCAAGAGAAGTGGTAAAGTTGAAGCTAAGGCTTTGGTGATTAGAAACTTGGCAAGGATCAAGCTAGCAATCAAGGTGAGCTCCCTAGGGGTTATAGAACCCACTTTGTTGAGCTTTCATGAGTTTTTAGTATTTGAACAAGTTATGAACTTTTAAGCCCTAATTCTATTTTTGATAGTAATTCTTGATCAATACATGTTGTAATCTGTTGTCATGCCTTTGAATTTATCATTTAAGCTGTTGTGATGTTTGGGCATGATTGGATAAGCCAAAATGGTGGAAAACATGTTTTAAACTTGCCCTATACTGTCCAACTGCAGGTAAAATCGTGTCACGATTTTACAACCGTGTCACGATTTTATAGGCAGAACCAAACACGATTTCTGGGCATGAAATCGTGACACGATTTCCAAATCGTGTCACGATTTTGAAGGGGACAGGATCATGTGATTTTTCATCTTTACTTGCACCGTTTCGGCTATCTAATACTGCTTCGGACTTAAGGAACAACATGTAATGGTTAAGCATTGCTATTAAGCATTTAAAGACCTATCCTTGAGAATGTTTAGATCATTATTATGGATTGAGGATAGGCACAATAGTGAGAGAATGGATGCCTTAATCCACAAGATATCATAGAGAAGTATGAGAGCTAGTATTGAACTTATCCCTTACTAGGCATTTCTCAAACACTCAATTAAGTACGAGCAAGCCAAGAACAATATAGTATTCAAGTTTAGAACCTATTATAGGTTAAAGAGATTTAGAATGGTACTCATCATGTACTAAGCACAAGAATGATACTATGCTCATAGTTAAGAACCTTTAATAGGTTAAGCATTCAAGAATGCATCAGATATGCAGTAGACATAAGTTGTAAGTTATATATATAAGAACAAGAGTTATATGACAACCTTATGTGTCTCCAGTGTTCTCGCCAGTTAGAACACGGGGGTTCCCGCCAGTTGGAACGGTGTAGTTATCATCCGCGAGGATAGCCGCACATAAGAGTTTAACTAAAAACATTAAGTCGTGACTTTCGTTGTTCACGCCAGTGGGACACGAAAGGTTCATGCATAAGTTAAGACTAATAATGAAAGTATATTAATTCACGTCTTCTGTCGTTCACGCTAGTGGGACACGGGAGGTATACGCGTAAGTTAAGATTATTAAGTCGTGTTTTCTGTCGTTCACGCCAGTGGGACACAGGAGGTTCACCCCAGTGGGACGTGTTATTCCGCAAGGATGACCGCACAATGACAAGAGGAGTCCGGTGTTAGCCTGATATGATAGGAATTTTCACCGGTTATCAGGGGAATGTGCTTCGGGGTTACTCCACCCGGGGGCATTCCGTAAAATGAACCCAGATAATATTGTTTGTTCAACGCTAACAGCTAACATAAGACATGTAACAGTTAATATTTTATTATGTTATCAGACAGAGAATAGTTACCAGACAAGTATCAGATATCAGGTAATCAGTTATCAGGCGGTGATCCTAGATTCCCCTCGATCACCCAGTTATCAGGATATAGTCTAGATCTCATGACTTTTCAGTATCAGATTCAGACAGTGATCCTAGGTTTCCCCTTGATCACTAGTCTAGCAGGATGTAGTCCAGTTGATGACTACACAGTTTAGCAGGACAGTCAGGTAGCCCTCTATGGGTAAAGTTAAACCTTGGCGATCATAGGTATCCCCAAGATTGCCGAGAGTAGGCACGGCGACCCTAGGTTTCCCCCGTGGTTGCCAACAGTAGATTGGGCTGGAGCTCACTGAGACATTATGTCTCACCCCAATCCTTCTGGTGCAGGTTCATAGGTTAGCAAGAGATGTTCATGAAGATCTTCAGGAAGACGCTGGATGGAGTGCAGATGCTCGTCAAGGCAAGCTCAGGAAGTTGACAGATTTTATATATGTATATGAACATGTATTATTTGATATTTGGATATTTATGTAAACGAGCAAATTGTACTCATTCAGTGGTTTGTATGTATTTTTATTATTGAAAATTTTAATGTATCCGATATCAGATTAATACGCATGCTAAATATTCTAGATAATTTAGTATGGGTGTTACAATTGGTATCAGAGCAGGTCGATTCAGACCGTGCCTTGGGTCATTAAAGTTTCAATAAAAGTAGTGAGACCATTGAGTTCCGGATATTGTTCTAAAGGTCACATCTAGTTGAGCCTGATCAACTCAATCTAGTATATGACAGTTAGGATAAATGTCTGAGAGCTGAATGTGACCAAGGAGGAATGAAGTGTGTGAAGGGCGAAGATTATGGTGACAGAATTTTAAGACGGAATTAGCGAAGAAGTATTCATGCCAATGGTGGCCATCAAACTGTAAAGTGACGAAGCATGATTGTGGCAAGGTCTTAGAGACATAAGGGATATTTAACAGTGAGGTGAAGCGCCTCAACCCAGTTGGACGCATCGTTGGACGATGCCTTGTATGCGGAAGACATAAGGATTAAGGAATCATGGAACCTTGACGGGAACCGCAATTTGAGAAGTTAAAGTGAAATATGGATTAAGTATCAATTCTGAGTACGGCGTTAAGGAATTATCGGTCGGTTTGAAAGCTCTAGACTCCTAGCAAAGATAGAGTGTTGATGAATCGGACTCGTATCGTATGAGACTTTAATGTCCAGAGAGTTAAGGGAATTAATTATGGATTAAGTGAATTATCTGGACAATGAAACTAACCACTCAAGTGTGGTCATTGAGCGTGAATCGCAAGTAAGGTTAACCCCATCAAATCGGCCGCACCTCCCGAACCATAAATACCAGATCTGTGAATTAAGAAGAGAAGATGGTATGCAACCTGAGAACTAAGATGGATATTGAATAATAGTTATTGGAAATTAGTGGACTGATGGACGAACAAGTTGGACTTCTTTGATCGGAATTTCAGCCGTGAAACTATGTTGAGATTTTAATATACGAAGGATCGTCTTGAATATGAAAGGTTAAGATTAAGGTTAATGTTAAGGAGTTATATGTTCTTAACTGAAGAGTTTTCTTCCACAACTATTTTAAAAGCCGAAAGAGATCACCTCGTGTCAATAAGTTTCCGAGGACGGTAATAAGGTATAGATTTCAGATTGTTAACCATAGGCAGAGTTATGCAGATGTTAAGAACAAGATTATGGATATGAAATTCTTGCCGAAAAAGATAAAATGACTAGTAAGGGGATTCAAACCCCAGTGGATCCCGTGTATGAAAGAGGTGAACCTCCAGAAACCGTAAGTCGTAATTAGAAGCTGCCACAAGTGATTGTGTGTAAAATTAAGTTGCCCTAAGCATGTTTTCAATCGGATTTCCGCAATGTTTAATGATTATATATGATGTGCTGCCCAAGAGATAGTTACAGAAATTCAGAATATGGAGAGTAAAGTTAGAACCAGTGTTTAAGTTGTTGGCAGGAGCCTTGTAGAGCTCGTAACAGTTACTGAAAACCATTTACAGGTTTTAGCGTACTATCGTGAAAGTAAGTATATGGTCTGTTGAGTCTTTTGGTGTTGGCTGCATATTTTGGCAAAACCAAGGTATTGAATAGAAGCATCTCCATGATTAGAACATTTCTTCAGTTGCAAGAAATTTCATTTGAAGCTGTTCAGAAGCTGAAAATGACTTCAGAAGCTGAATGCTTCATCAGAAGTACTGAAGCACTTCAGAAGCTTATTCAGGTTCTGATGGACGCATTGACTTTTGTTGACTACATCAGAAGCTGATATTTTCAAGTGGTTTTTATGCGAATCTTGGTGAAAATTGGCAAGGATTTGTTCCAGGATTATTGTTTCTAGAATGCTGATTTATTTGGAGAAGATTTAATGAAGATTTGATTTTAAATTATGAAGCTCGTATTTTTTCTGCAAAATCTTTAAAAGATATATTCCTGGTTTATTTGTTTCCTTATTGGATCACTCATAAATTGGAAACAAATCAATTTGAGAAGATTGTCTACAGAATTAAGAAGAGTTACTGAAGGCTATATAAGGAGGAGGGCTGCTGCTATTCAACTCACAAATTTAAGAGTATTATTCAGAGAAATAGAGTCTTAGTTGTCTTTAAGCTTTTGCTTTATTTTTGTATGCCACTCTTATGTTTTGAGTTGGTTTAGGATTGTCATTGAGTTGTAATTCATTCTAAGCCTCTAGGTACGAATGAAGTTGTGTTTTTAAAGTTTTCTGAAAAACAAAGTGTTTTGTTTAAGGGTAGTTCAAGTGGCTGGGTTGTAGTTACTTGAATAGGAAGTTAGAGGTTTTCTAATACTCAATGTGTTGGGTAGAATTCAAGACTAGGTGGAGATTGATTGCTTGGGATAGGAACTGGGAGTCAGTGTCTGAGTCTTAAGGGTTAATTCCAATAGTGGAATTCCTTCCTGGATTGGTATCCCCCAGAGTAGGAGGTGTTTACTCCGAACTGGGTTAACAAACCTTGTGTGTTCTTTAGCTTTCCTGCACTTTTTATTTCTGCTACTTATCTACTTTAAATTGTGCTAAGTCATTGTTCAGAACCTGTTTTGGTTCAGAACCTGTAATCTCTTAAGTATTGCCAGGCCAGAATTTCAATTGGCATCAGAGCAGGCACCCTGCCTGTAAATTGGGTGAGATCCAGAGGAGTTTATTTCTGGCAAGCATGGATAGAGAAGGAGGCTATGTCAATAGACCACCCCTACTAGATGGCACAAACTATGAGTATTGGAAGTCTAGGATGTGTGCATTCTTAAAATCTATTGACAGCAGGACTTGGAAAGCTGTGATTAAAGGCTGGGATCATCCAGAGGTTTTGGACAAAGATGGTAACAAAACTGGAGTATTGAAGCCTGAGGAGGAATGGACCAAAGCTGAAGATGATCTGTCACTGGGAAATTCAAAAGCTTTGAATGCTATCTTTAATGGTGTTGATCAGAACATGTTCAGACTTATCAAACAATGTACTGTGGCTAAGAATGCTTGGGAAATTCTGAAAACAACTCATGAAGGAACTTCTAAGGTAAAGATGTCCAGATTGCAGCTGCTGACCACCAAATTTGAGAACCTGAAGATGAAGGAAGATGAATCCATTCAGGATTTTTACATGAATGTGCTGGATATGGCAAATTCATTTGACTCTCTTGGTGAAAAAATGTCTGATGAGAAGTTAGTAAGAAAAATCCTCAGATCCCTGCCCAGAAGATTTGATATGAAGGTGACAGCAATTAAAGAGGCTCATGATATTACCACTATGAAGCTTGAGGAGCTGATTGGGTCATTGCTCAATTTTGAAACAGCCTTTTGCAAACAGACTGAGAAGAAAGGAAAAGGTGTAGCTTTTAGTGTGAATTCTGAAGCTGATGATCAACATGAGTCTGATGAGGAGGATAATGACTTATCAGAAGCTCTAGTGTTGCTGGGAAAACAATTCAACAAGATTCTGAAGAATGTTAATAGAAAAGCCAAAGCCAAAGGTCAGAACTTCAGATTCAACAACAAGAAGCAACAAACTGATGAGAGAAAGACAAAATCTGAAGAGAAAAGTAACCAAGCCAAAGGTGTGCAGTGCTATGAGTGTGAAGGTTATGGACATATCAAAACTGAGTGTCCTACTTTTCTTAAGAAGCAGAAGAAAACCCTAGCTGTGTCATGGTCTGATGATGGTTCTGAAGAAGATGATGTTAGTGAATCTGATATGTGTGATACTGGTCTGGTAGTGAGGTCAGGAGCTATCTTGAAGAAGGAAGCTGTTTTAGAATCTGAGACCTTTTCAGAGTCTGACTCAGAGTCTGAAGCCTCATCTGTGTCTGAAGCTGCTAAAACCTCATATGATGGACTAGCTGATAACTACAAGAAGCTGTATACCAGAAGTGCTGAGGTTTGCAAACAAGTTTTGGATCAGAAGGAGACTATTCTACAACTGGAGGCTGAAAAAGGTGAACTGTTAGTGCAGAATTCAGATTTAAAAGAAGAAGTGAATCAACTGAACTCCCAACTTGATCAAATGAAGAAGCAAGTGAAGATGTTGAACTCTGCTACTGATAAGTTGGAGGACATTTTGGGGAATCAGCAACAAGGAAAAACAGGTTTAGGTTTTGTTGATCAGACTCAGATTCCTAAACAGATGAGTTTTGTTCCTGCTACTCAAACTCATGATTCTATGGCTGGAACATCAAAGAAGAGACCTAAGAAGCAAGCCCAGATGCAAGGTCAGAAGCATATTCAGAAGAGACCTCAGATGCAAAGTCAGAAGCATGGTCAGATGCTACCTCAGAAGCAACCCCAGAAATCTTTCAGAAACAGAAGGAGGAGGAATCATCCATGGGTCTGTCATCATTGTGGAAAGAAAGGGCATATCAAACCATTCTGCTTCAAACTTTATGGCTATCTTGAACATTTTCAGTATAGAAGAGTGGAACCAGCTGCTATCAGACACAATGTTCAGAAGGTATGGAAGCCCATAGTTCAGGATGTAGGCCTGATTGCTCATACTTCATTAAGAGCCACCTCAAAAGAAGACTGGTATTTTGATAGTGGGTGTTCAAGGCACATGACTGGTGTGAAGAAGCTACTGAGCAATATCAGATCATACTCCAGAAGTTATGTGACATTTGGAGATGGTGTAAAAGGTCAGATTCTGGGAATTGGAGATTTGATCAGAGAAGGTTTGCCCAGACTTAATGATGTGCTACTGGTGGAAGGATTAACCTCTAATCTGATCAGTATTAGCCAGCTGTGTGATCAGGATTTGAAAGTTAATTTCAACAAGCAGGAGTGTATTGTTACTGATCAGGATGGAAAAACTCAGATGAGGGGCTGCAGATCCAAAGACAATTGTTATTTGTGGGTGTCTGAAGAAGAAAGAAGTCTGACTTCTTGTCTTATGAGCTCAGAAGAGGAAGTCAAACTCTGGCACCAGAAATTGGGACATCTGAATCTGAAAGGCATGAAGAAAATCCTAAGTACTGAAGCTATCAGAGGTGTGCCTAATCTGAAGATCAATGAGGACAGTGTTTGTGGTGATTGTCAGATTGGTAAACAAACAAGAAAGTCTCATCCCAGATTAGTTCACCAGGTAACTACCAAAGTACTAGAACTTGTTCATATGGATTTAATGGGGCCTATGCAAGTTGAGAGTATTGGAGGAAAGAGGTATGCCTTTGTAATGGTAGATGACTACTCAAGATATACATGGGTCAGCTTTGTTAGAGAAAAGTCTGATACTTTTGAAGTTTTCAAGGAGATGTGCATCCAACTACAAAGAGAGAAGGATAGTGGGATTATCAGAATCAGAAGTGATCATGGCAAAGAATTTGAAAACAAGAGCTTTTCAGAATTCTGTGCTTCTGAAGGTATAAAGCATGAGTTTTCTGCACCTATCACACCTCAGCAAAATGGTGTAGTTGAGAGGAAGAACAGGACTTTAGCAGAATGTGTAAGGGTTATGCTGCATGCTAAGAAGCTGCCATATATGTTCTGGGCTGAAGCAATGAACACAGCATATTACATACACAATAGAGTCACTTTGAAGAAGGGTACTACATCAACTCTGTATGAATTGTGGAAAGGGAGAAAGCCTACAGTCAAGTATTTCCATGTTTTTGGGAGCAGATGCTACATTTTGGCTGACAGGGAAAATAGAAGAAAACTGGATCCTAAGTCTGATGAGGGCATATTCCTGGGTTATTCAGTGAACAGCAGAGCTTACAGGGTGTTTAATTCCAGAACCAAGGTTGTGATGGAATCCATAAATGTGGTTATTGATGATTTGTCTGCTGAGAATGAAAAGAATGAGCCTGAAGTTGTTCCAGAATCTGAAGCCTCAGAAGAACAAACTTCAGAAGCAGAAAAGCATTCAGAGTCTGAAGAAGCAGAAGATCAACCAGATCAAGTTCCAAATGGTAAAGGGCCATCAATTAGAGTTCAGAAGGATCATCCTAAAGACTTAATCATTGGAAGCTTAGATCAAGGTGTCATAACCAGGAGATCAGATGCTGCTACTGATTCATGCTTTGTGTCAAAGGTTGAGCCTAAAAATGTGAAAGAAGCCCTAACTGATGAATTTTGGATTGATGCAATGCAAGATGAGTTGAATCAATTCAAAAGGAGTGAAGTGTGGGATCTTGTTCCAAGACCTGAAGGGCTGAATGTGATTGGGACTAAGTGGATATTCAAGAATAAAACAGATGAAAATGGTACTGTAGTCAGAAACAAAGCAAGGTTGGTTGCTCAAGGCTATACTCAAGTAGAGGGATTGGATTTTGATGAGACCTTTGCACCAGTGGCCAGACTAGAGTCCATAAGACTGTTGTTGGGTGTCTCCTGCATTCTCAAGTTCAAGCTATTTCAGATGGATGTGAAGAGTGCATTTCTGAATGGATATCTGCAAGAAGAAGTGTATGTTGAACAGCCTAAAGGATTTGTGGATCATAATTTTCCTAATCATGTTTACAAACTGAAGAAGGCCTTGTATGGATTGAAGCAAGCACCAAGAGCATGGTATGAAAGATTAACTCAGTTTCTTGTGGCTCAAGGTTACAGAAAAGGAGGTTCTGATAAGACATTGTTTGTGAAAGATGAAAATGGGAGTCTGATGATTGCTCAGATTTATGTGGATGATATAGTGTTTGGAGGGATGTCTCAAAAGATGGTCAAACTGTTTGTTCAGCAAATGCAATCATAGTTTGAAATGAGTTTGGTTGGAGAGCTGACTTACTTTCTTGGGTTGCAAGTCAAACAAATGGAAGATACAATCTTCATTTCTCAAAGTAAGTATGCCAAGAACATAGTGAAGAAGTTTGGAATGGAATCTGCTGCTCACAAGAGGACACCAGCTGCTACTCACCTGAAGTTAACTAAGGATGAAGATGGAGTTTCAGTAGACCAAAGTCAGTACAGAAGCATGATTGGGAGCCTATTGTACTTAACTGCAAGCAGGCCTGATATCACATTTGCTGTAGGAGTTTGTGCAAGATATCAAGTTGATCCTAAGATGAGTCATCTGACACAAGTTAAAAGGATCCTGAAGTATGTGAATAGCACAAGTGACTATGGAATCATGTATTCTCATAGTTCAAGTTCTGAACTGATGGGATATTGTGATGCTGACTGGGCTGGAAGTGCTGATGACAGGAAGAGCACCTCAGGAGGTTGTTTCTTTTTGGGAAATAACTTAATTTCATGGTTTAGCAAGAAGCAAAATTGTGTGTCATTGTCAACTGCTGAAGCTGAGTACATTGCTGCTGGGAGTAGTTGCTCACAACTGGTGTGGATGAAGCAGATGCTGGAGGAGTACAACATTGAACAAGGAACTATGACAGTGTTTTGTGACAATTTGAGTGCCATTAACATCTCTAAGAATCCAATTCAGCACAGCAGAACCAAACACATAGACATCAGACATCATTTTATCAGAAACCTTGTGGAGGACAAGATTATTCAGCTGGAGCATGTAGCTACTGAAGAACAAGTTGCTGACATTTTCACAAAGGCTTTGGATGCTAAGTAGTTTGAAAACTTAAGGAGCAAGTTAGGTGTGTGTTTGCATGAAGAGTTATAGCAAACTGGATGTGAGGAAGATAGAGTACCTGCCAGTTGTGCTTATGCTGAGTGTGATCCTGAACCTGAGTCTGAATCTAACAAGTTTTCAAGGATCTGTGCTACCTGTTTTGATTTTATTCCCTATTTGAAGATTATGATTTGTCAGTATTTTATGGCTAAAAAGGGGGAGAAAATCATATGCAATGTGTTGGCTCTGATACCAAAAATTAGAAGATGTATTGCTGCATTTCAGATGTGTGTGTCTTTGATTCAGAAGGTGACTAATTTTGCTCTGATACCAAGCATTATATGTCCAGATATGATCAAGGGGGAATATGTGTCTCAGGGGGAGTACAAGCTTGTTATATACCTGAGTGATGATGTGGTCCTGAAGTGTAGAAGTGTAGTGGTCCTGAAGAACATTAGTGTTCAGCTCCTGAAGTTTGGTTTGTGCTCTGATACCATTTATCACTGCAGTTCAGTAGTAAGGGGGAGTTTGTATGAGAAGCTGAGTTGCAGGGGGAGTGTTGTGAAGCTGGAGTGTTTGGTTATATGTTTGTGAAGCTTCAGGGGGAGTTGATTAATAGCTCTGATACTATGTTTGTGATGATCAGAAGTTGATCAGTAGCATGTGTGTGCTTCAGTAGCTGTTATGTTTTGTAGAACTGAAGCTGGTTTGTGTTAATCATAGATGTGTCTGCTGCTTATGTTTATGCTATGATATATTAGTGTGGAGTTCTTCATTGCTGAGTTGCTTTTAAGGGAGATTGAAGAACTTGGATGGTTTTAGCCAAAAATTTGCCAAAGGGGGAGATTGTTGAGTCTTTTGGTGTTGGCTGCATATTTTGGCAAAACCAAGGTATTGAATAGAAGCATCTCCATGATTAGAACATTTCTTCAGTTGCAAGAAATTTCATTTGAAGCTGTTCAGAAGCTGAAAATGACTTTAGAAGCTGAATGCTTCATCAGAAGTACTGAAGCACTTCAGAAGCTGATTCAGGTTCTGATGGACGCATTGACTTTTGTTGACTACATCAGAAGCTGATATTTTCAAGTGGTTTTTTATGCGAATCTTGGTGAAAATTGGCAAGGATTTGTTCCAGGATTATTGCTTCTAGAATGCTGATTTATTGGAGAAGATTTAATGAAGATTTGATTTTAAATTATGAAGCTCGTATTTTTCTGCAGAATCTTTAAAAGATATATTCCTGGTTTATTTATTTCCTTATGGATCACTCATAAATTAGAAACAAATCAATTTGAGAAGATTGTCTACAGAATTAAGAAGAGTTACTGAAGGCTATATAAGGAGGAAGGGCTGCTGCTATTCAACACACGAATTTAAGAGTATTATTCAGAGAAATAGAGTCTTAGTTGTCTTTAAGCTTTTGCTTTATTTTTGTACGCCACTCATATGTTTTGAGTTGGTTTAGGATTGTCACTGAGTTTTAATTCATTCTAAGCCTCTAGGTACGAATGAAGTTGTGTTTTTAAAGTTTTCTGAAAAACAGAGTGTCTTTGTTTAAGGGTAGTTCAAGTGGCTGGGTTGTAGTTACTTGAATAGGAAGTTAAAGGTTTTCTAATACTCAACGTGTTGGGTAGAATTCAAGACTAGGTGGAGATTAATTGCTTGGGATAGGAACTGGGAGTCAGTGTCTGAGTCTTAAGGGTTAATTCCAATAGTGGAATTCCTTCCTGGATTGGTATCCCCCAGAGTAGGAGGTGTTTACTCCGAACTGGGTTAACAAACCTTGTGTGTTCTTTAGCTTTCCTGCACTTTTTATTTCTGCTACTTATCTGCTTTAAATTGTGCTAAGTCATTGTTCAGAACCTGTTTTGGTTCAGAACCTGTAATCTCTTAAGTATTGCCTGGCCAGAATTTCAACAATGATTCCTATAACATTGTGATGTTTCCTGTAGATTTTCCTCTCAGCATCAGTCAGCCCTCTTCTGTTGATAGCCACTCCTTCTTCATCAACTGGAATAGAGATTCCATCTTCAATTATATCCCATAATGAATCATCTATTCCAATAATGTGGCTGTACATTTTGCTTTTCCACCAAGAGAATTTCTCAGCATCACCACTAAACATAGGAGGTTTATTGTGTGAGTGAGATTTCTTGTTTTTAGTACCATAGCCACCACCACCACTTCTGGATGTAGATTCACCAAAATTTCCAGATGCCATGTTTTTCTCAGGATCAAAACTGACTCACTGTTAAGTGATTGAATATCAGAACCGGAGCTCTGATACCAACTTAAGGTGAGAAAAACACACAATAAGGGGGGGGGGGGGGGGTTGAATTGTGTGTGGACAGTTTTTAATATTTCTTTCTCAACAGCTTAAGTAAAGTTCAGAATCTGATGTTGATCAGTTCTGAACCCTTTTCAGAGTTTGTTAATGCAGCGGATTAAAGCTTAAAAGAGAGAAGGAAAGAGAGACACACAATGTTTTTATACTAGTTCCTTCCACAAGTTGGAAGTAGTCTAGTCCCCTTGTTACTAACAAGAGATTTGAACTATAATCAAACTGATTACAATTGCTCAGACCACAAAGGAATGATACTTCAATGCTCAAACACCTAGTAAGAGACTTCTAATGCTCAGAACACACAGTAATGAGACTTCCCTGCTCAAGACACACAGTCAATAGACTTCCTTGCTCAAAGCACACAAGCTAAGAGACTTCCTTGCTCAAAGCACACAAGCTAAGAGACTTCCTTGCTCAGAACACAAAGTAATGAGACTTTCCTGCTCATAACACAAAGTAATGAGACTCTAATTGCTCAGAACACTAAGTAATGAGACTTCTGGTTGCTTAGCACGTAGGCTAAGACTTTGGTTCAAACTAGTTTACAAAGAAAGAAGTTTTAATTGAACACTTGATCAAATATCAGAGGTGTTTACCTAATACAACTCAATTGAGACTCTAACACTTAAGAAATTCTAAGATAAACAATTGTAAGAATTCTTAAGTTAATTTGTGACAGAAAACGTAAAACAGAGCAAGTTTGTAGTTCAGGTTGCAGGTTGTTTTTCTGTACAGAGTCTTGGCCAATTATCTTCAAATCATCACCCTTTTATAGATGATAATAGAGCTGTTGAGATTGCCCATAAAATTAGCAAAGAGCCGTTGCAAATTGAGGCTAGGTCAGCTGAGTTTGTGTGCGTGAAATCAGAGCACACAAAGTTTGAAAACATTCCTTAAAAGCTGGGGAATGTTTCTGAGAAGGAGGCAACGAATTGCAAAGAGCTGTTCTGACATTTGCAGGCATTAAATGCTGAATGAAATAGTTGCTTTACTTTCCACTTCAGACTTCAGAAGCTTCTTCAGGAACAGTACTTCAGAGGCTCTCTTCAGAAGCAACACTTCAGAAGCACTGTTCATCAAACGCACTTCTTCAGACGTTGACTTTTGTTGACCTTCAGAAGCACTGTTCATCAGACGCACTTCTTCAGACGTTGACTTTTGTTGACCTTCAGACTCAGCCTTCAGAAGCACCCTTCAGACTCTGCCTTCAGACACACCCTTCAGACGCACCCTTCAGACTCTGCCTTCAGAAGCTGCTTCAGACCCAGTTTTGCTTCAGACTTGCAACAAAGGCTTCAATGCTTTCTTTCTTGCTCTAAGCTTGTTCTTCCATAACCATTATCAAATACTAATCATTAGGAACATGGTTCTGCATACTAGAACAAAGCATTAGCAATACCAATTTTCTTTTTAACACATTGTTATCATCAAAACCTTAAAGAGAGATGTTCATACAAATTGTTCCAACAATCTCCCTCTATTCAAAGAGAGTTGTTCACATTTTTGTTCCAACAATGACAAGCAATCATATTCACACCATGAACCTCCTTTGTTTACTGGTAAACCTGAAGAGTTTTCTTGGTGGAAAAGCAGGATGTTCAGTCACATTATTGGTGTTTATGACACTCTATGGGATATCATTGAAGATGGTATCTCTATTTCCTGTTGATCAAGAAGGTGTAGCAACTGACAGAAAGAGACTCTCAGATGCTGAAAGAATGATCTATAATAAGCATAGAAGAGTAAGAGATATCATTGTGAACTCTCTACCTCACCATGAGTATCTAAAGCTGAATGATAAGTCAACTGCAAAGGCCATCTTCAATTCTCTGTGTTCTACCTATGAGGGAAACAAGGAAGATGAAGAAGAAGGCAACTTGGCTGTAGTTGCAACAGTATCTTCAGATACAGAGGCTGTGTAACACCCATACTAATTTTAACTAGTATATTAGCAGGAGTGTTAAACTGATACTGGATACATTTAAATACAATACAGAAAATTGTTTGGTAATTATACAAAACATAAGTCTTTGATACAATCCATATTCTGATACCAAATATTCTCCATAATATTCATATACATCATGTTACATTATTATACAACACAAGTAAACATGAGCAGCCCGATCAATCCGTAGCTTTCTCTTTACCTTTTCTTCGTGCTACCTGCGAAGAACCTGCACCAGAAGGAAAGGGATGAGACATAACGTCTCAGTGAGCTCCTACCCTACCTACTGTTTGGCGACCACAGGGAACCTAGGTCACAGTGCCTACCTCGGCGATCTGGGAAAACCTAGGATCGCCAAGTCTTATCGTTACTTATTTTGCGATCAAGGGAAAGAACTAGGATCGCTCTTACTTAGTGATCAGGGAAACAGAATTATGATCACATCTTACTTCTAGGAACTAGTTGTCCTATTCCTCAATACTTATATAAATAAATGTATTAATCTTTTTATCTTAAGTTAGAGGTTAGCGTTGAACAATCATTACTTATCTGGTTCATTTACGGAGTGCATCCGGGTGGAGTAACCCCCGAAGTAACAATCTCCCTTCTAACCGGTGAAAATTCCTATCATATCAGGCTAACACCGGACTCCTCTTGTCGTCGTGCGGTCATCCTTGCGGAATAACACGTCCCACTAGCGTGAACCTCCTGCGTCCCACTAGCGTGAACAACAGAAGACACGACTTAATTAATAATCTTAACTTATGCGTTTACCTCCCATGTCCCACTAGCGTGAACGATGAGAGACGCAAAATAATATGTTTTAACTTGTGCATGAACCTCTCGTGTCCCACTAGCGTGAACGACGAAAGTCACGACTTAAACTTATTAGTCAATACTTGCTTGGACCATTCATGTTCCACTAACGTGAACAACGAAGGTCAGGGCTTAATATTTGAGTAATTCATGACTACTTAATCTTTAATAGGTCCTAAGCTTGAACATTGAATTCTTCTTAGCTTGCATGAACTTAAATAAATGTAGGAATTTCTCTCCATAAGATTATGATCCCATTTCTAATCCCTCTCTATGTCTATATAACTTAGGAGTATAAGTATACATCTCCTAAGGCCATGCCCATCATCCTTTCTACCCAAAAACCAAGCCAAAGCTCATAAACATAAAGCTGAAGAAAGCCAATATCGTAGCACGATTTGTGAAAATCGGAGCACGATATTTTGCGTAAGTTTTTAAGAAATCAGGGCTTGAAATCGTAGCCCGATGCCCAGAAATCGGAGCACGATTTTGGCTTCAGCAGCACTCACAAATTCACTTTCTAGACTAATCCAAACATTCCCAAACATCAAAATAGCTTATGGGAATGAATTATACAAGGCATAAGGATGGATATTAACATGTTTAAGCAAGGGATCAATTACTCAAAAGATTAGGGCATAATTCTAACTCTTAAATCAACTTGTAAAAACACTAAAACAACTCAAATGGGTTTAAATACCCCATGGAGCTCACCTTAATCCCAATTTGGTGCTTGGTGATTCTGATTCTCAAAGCTTGGTTTCAATCTATCTACTTCTCTCACTTTCTTCCTTGATTCTCCTTGTTTTCTTTCACTTGTTCTAGCTTACTAACCAAACCTTGCTTGTGAAGTTTCTCTAAGAATTAGATGATGAAATGGTGAGGCTAAGGAGAGGAGGGTGAGGGCGTGAGAATGGAAAAAGGAGAGGGGAGAGTGAGCTGAAAATGGGAAAAGGAATGGAAATAGAAGAGTGTAGAGTACTCTTTCTACTTCTTTCATTCAAACTTTCCCCCCCTTCTAAACTTATTTACAATATTGCCATGGCCTATTATTATTTAATTTCCAAGCTTGCTTAATGACTTCTAACACAATTATCTGATACTTATGAGTGGGATGTTACAATCTACCCCCCTTAAAGAAATTTCGTCCTCGAAATTTAGAAGTTACCTGAAAATAATTGAGGATAGGTTGCTTGCATATCTGACTCTAGCTCCCACGTTGCTTCGCCGTCGGGAGAACCTTTCCATACAACCTTAACTATAGGAATCTCTTTGTTCCGCAAAGTCTTAACATCACGATCGATTATCTGCTCTGGCTCAGGTTGAAAGGTCAAGTCCGATCTCAAATCAATACTATCTAGCTCCACTGGTTGAAAAGGATCAGGAATGAACTTCCTTAGTTGCGAGACATGAAAGACATCATGTAATCCTGACATGGCTGGTGGCAGCGCCAACTGATAAGCTGCCGGACCAACACGTCGAAGTATCTGAAACGGTCCAACATATCTTGGACAAAGCTTCTTGGTCCTGAAACCTCTTAATCCCAACTTGGGCGTAACTTTAAGAAATACATGGTCTCCTTCATTAAACTCTAAGGGTCTTCGTCTCCTATCAGCATAACTTTTCTGGCGACTCTGTGCTGTTCTCATTTTATCTTGAATAGACTTAATCTTTAGAGTCGTCTCCTGAATGATCTCTGGACCCAAAATGCTCTTATCTCCGACCTCAGCCCAACAAAGCGGGGTTCTACATTTCCTACCATATAGAGCTTCATATGGTGCCATTCCAATGCTAGAATGGTAACTGTTGTTGTAAGAGAATTCAATCAACGGTAGATGATTGTTCCAACTTCCTCCATCTTCTAGAATACATGCACGTAACATATCCTCTAACGTCTGAATAGTCCTCTCTGATTGCCCGTCTGTTTGAGGATGATGGGACGTGCTCATCTTTAACCTTGTCCCTAAAGCCTTCTGAAAAGCTTTCCAAAAGTGGGATGTGAAAATGGGATCTCTATCCGACACAATACTAGCTGGCACACCATGGAGTTTCACTATCTCAGAAATAAACAATTCAGCATACTGTGAGGCTCGGTACGTAGTCTTAACCGGCAAGAAATGAGCTGACTTGGTTAACCGGTCCACTATTACCCATATGGAGTCATGTCCTCGCTGTGTTCGAGGTAATCCACTCACAAAATCCATGGTTATATCTTCCCATTTCCATTGTGGAATTTCCAATGGTACCAACATCCCTGCAGGCCTTTGGTGCTCAATCTTCACTTGCTGACAAACAATGCATCTCGACACAAACTCCGCCACATCTCTTTTCATACTAGGCCACCAATAATCTCTCTTCAAATCTTGATACATTTTGGTGGTTCCTGGGTGAATGCTGAAACTGCTCTTATGCGCCTCTTCTAGAATTAACCTTTTCAATTCTTCATCGTTCGGGACAAAAATCCTTCCTTCAAACAATACACCATCTGGTGCCCACGAATACTCTGCTTGACCAACTTTTCTCTGAAGGTCCATATCCATGCTTTGCGCTTGTGCAATCCGGGATCGTAGGTCGCACGAAATCTCTAACTTGTTTAACAAAACGCCACCTTCCATCTCGGTCATATGGAGATTAAGATCTCTAAACTTTTCATATAGTCCACACGTGTGCATCACACTTCAGCTTTGACTAAAGCCTTCCGACTCAAGGCGTCTGCTACCACATTAGCCTTTCCTGGATGGTACTTCAGATCAAAATCAAAATCCTTCAAATATTCCATCCATCGTCTTTGTCTCATGTTAAGATCTCGTTGATCAAACAGGTACTTCAAACTCTTATGGTCACTAAACAAATCGAATTGTGCACCATACAAATGATGTCTCCATATCTTCAATGCAAAAACTATTGCTGCTAGTTCAAGATCATGGGTGGGGTAATTCTCCTCATGAGTCTTGAGTTGTCTAGAGGCATAAGCTATCACATTTTCTCCTTGCATGAGAACACTACCCAGTCCCTTGGAAGATGCATCGCAGAAAACGGTGTATCTCCTTTCAGGATCTGGTATTGCCAACACTGGCGCTTTGGTCAACTTCCTTTTCAAAACTCTGAAACTCTTTTCACATTCTTCGTCCCAAATGAAGGGTACATCCTTTCTGGTGAGACGTGACAAAGGTAAAGCAATCTGGGAAAATTTCATAATAAACCTTCGATAATAACCTGCCAAGCCGAGAAAACTTCTGACTTCAGCTACATTCTTGGGCCTTTCCCAACTGAGTACAGCTTCAACTTTGGATGGACACGGCTACTCCTCCTTGAGAAATAACGTGACCCAAAAACTTAATCTCGGATAACCAGAATTCACACTTGCTAAACTTAGCATACAGCTGCTTGTCTCTAAGGACATCCAATACAATTCTTAAATGCTGAGCATGCTCCTGAGATCTTTAGAATAGATCAAAATGTCATCAATGAAAATCACACAAATTGATCAAGGTAAGGCTGAATATTCTGTTCATGTAATCCATGAATACTGCTGGGCATTAGTTACACCGAAAGGCATAACCAGAAATTCATAGTGCCCATAACGTGTTCGAAACGCCGTCTTAGACACATCTGAAGACTTTATACGAATCTGATGATAACCTGACCGAAGATCAATTTTGGAAAACACAGTTGCTCCCTTAAGCTGATCCAAGAGATCATCAATTCTTGGAAGAGGATACTTGTTCTTGATAGTCACTTTATTGAGTTGGCGGTAGTCAATACACAGCCTCATACTTCCATCCTTTTTCTTGACTAACAAAACTGGAGCACCCCAAGGTGATACACTAGGTCTGATAAAATGCTTCTGAATCAAATCTTCCAGCTGAGATTTCAATTCTTTAAGTTCCGTAGGCGACATTCTATACGGTGCCACAGACACTGGCTCCGCTCCTGGAATCAAATCAATTGAGAACTCCACCTCACGCTCTGGAGGCAAACTATTGACTTCTGAGGGGAAGACATCTAAATATTCATTCACACAGGAATATCACTGGGACTCAACTCTGATTCTGAAGCCACAGTGAGCATGACATAAAATCCTTTATCTTGTGCACAAATAAACTGGATTAACTGATGGGTGCGGTTAATCAGTTCAGATAAAGCCACACCTTCCGTCGTATCACTGGTCGGCATATAAATACTCTTTTCAGAACATCCAATATACACATGGTTAGCAGAGAGCCAATCCATGCCTAAAATCACGTCAAGTTGCTCCATCGGGAGACATACTAAATCAACATAATAGGTCTTGCTAGACACAGTGATAGGACAGTTTTCACAAACATAACTTGCCTCAATTCCGCCCTCAGTAGCGGTAGTTACTAACATTGGAGGATTCAACGGAGACAAAGATAATTGAAGCGTCTCCACACATTTATATGAAATAAAAGAGCATGAAGCGCCACAATCAAAAAGAACTTTTACTGGGTATGAGCCAAGATAACACATACCGGCAATCAAATCTTCATTTGCCAAGGCTTTTGCACCATCAAGGGAATACACTCTTCCTTTACTGGTGGTTGTCCCTTCAGCTGCTCCTTTAATACGCCTATTAGGACACTCTGTGATAAAATGTCCTGGCTGCTTGCATCCATAACAAATACCAGCTCCCATCAAGCACTCTCCTTTATGCATTCTACCACACGTCTTGCAAGTAGGATAAGGCCGTGAAGAATTATGTTGTGGAGAGTATGTCTGTTTCCCTCTCTGAGGGGAACCTTTAGGCTTAAGTTTATCATGATACTTATCAGACATTCTACTCTTCTTCTTCTCATAAGCTGCCGCTCTTTCTTTCGAAGCCTTAGCAAGTCCGGCCTCGACTACTAAGCTATCATGTACCAATTCATCATAACTTGCTGTTCTTTGGAGACTCACAGCAGTGTCAATCTCGCCTCTTAAACCTCTTTTGTACTGATTCATTTTCCACACTTCATTCTCAGCATATTCGTTGTGTGTGGAATAGTAGGACAGCTCCTCAAACTTCTTAGTAAATTCTGCAACTGACATTCCTCCTTGCTTCAACTCTAAGAATTCTTGCTCTTTCTTTACCTTGTAAGACAAAGGTAAATACTTTTCCAGCATTACTCCTTTAAAGTTCTCCCAATTCACTTCTACACCATTGGCTTCCATCCTGCGCTGAGCAGATTCCCACCAGTCTTCTGCTGCGCCTCTGAGTTGGTTTGTTGCATAGACCACTTTGTCTTCTTCCGAACAATCAGCCATTCTAAAGATCTTCTCCATCTGCTTAATCCACTTTCTTGCTTCTTGAGGTTCACCTTCTCCATTGAACTCTGGAGGGTGATGCCTATTATACTCCCGGAACACGGGATTACCTATTACTGGAGGAGGTGGGGGTTGTGGATGGAAACCTTGTCCTTGTTGCATCATTTCCATCCATTGTTGTTGAGCCTGGGCCTGCTGCTGAGATTGCTGTTGCATCATCAGCATCATTTGCTGATACTGTAATGCATTCTGAGCTTGTTGCTCTTGGTATTGCTGCTGCCAGGCCTGTTGTTGTTGCATCATCTGTTCCCATGAATTCTGACTGGGTCCTCCACTTTCATCGCTAGCTTGATTGGTACGAGGTCTACCTCTTCTTCTCCCAGACATCTTATCCTAGCTGTCATATACAAGTCAAAGTGATCAGTTTTAACTGAACATAACCTCTAGAATAATGTCCTGGATCCAAGAGGTCCGGAAACTTGGATTGTACTTTAATGACCCAAGGCACGGTCTGAATCGACCTGCTCTGATACCAATTGTAACACCCATACTAATTTTAACTAGTAGCAAGAGTGTTAAACTGATACTGGATACATTTAAATACAATACAGAAAATGTTTGTAATTATACAAAACATAAGTCTTTGATACAATCCATATTCTGATACCAAATATTCTCCATAATATTATATACATCATGACATATTATACAACACAAGAAACATGAGCAGCCGATCAATCCGTAGCTTTCTCTTTACCTTTTCTTCGTGCTACCTGCGAAGAACCTGCACCAGAAGGAAAGGGATGAGACATAACGTCTCAGTGAGCTCCTACCCTACCTACTGTTTGGCGACCACAGGGAACCTAGGGTCACCGTGCCTACCTCGGCGATCTGGGGAAAACCTAGGATCGCCAAGTCTTATCGTTACTTATTTTGCGATCAAGGGAAAGAACTAGGATCGCTCTTACTTAGTGATCAGGGAAACAGAATTATGATCACATCTTACTTCTAGGAACTAGTTGTCCTATTCCTCAATACTTATATAAATAAATGTATTAATCTTTTTATCTTAAGTTAGAGGTTAGCGTTGAACAATCATTACTTATCTTGGTTCATTTTACG
This sequence comes from Medicago ruthenica, assembly GCA_018208015.1. Taxonomy (NCBI): domain Eukaryota; kingdom Viridiplantae; phylum Streptophyta; class Magnoliopsida; order Fabales; family Fabaceae; genus Medicago; species Medicago ruthenica. The sequence goes on from CM031378.1 coordinate 54,632,632, forward strand.
GAGTGCATCCGGGTGGAGTAACCCCGAAGTACATCTCCCTTCTAACCGGTGAAAATTCCTATCATATCAGGCTAACACCGGACTCCTCTTGTCGTCGTGCGGTCATCCTTGCGGAATAACACGTCCCACTAGCGTGAACCTCCTGTGTCCCACTAGCGTGAACAACAGAAGACACGACTTAATAATCTTAACTTATGCGTTTACCTCCCATGTCCCACTAGCGTGAACGATGAGAGACGCAAATAATATGTTTTAACTTGTGCATGAACCTCTCGTGTCCCACTAGCGTGAACGACGAAAGTCACGACTTAAACTTATTAGTCAATACTTGCTTGGACCATTCATGTTCCACTAACGTGAACAACGAAGGTCAGGGCTTAATATCTGAGTAATTCATGACTACTTAATCTTTAATAGGTCCTAAGCTTGAACATTGAATTCTTCTTAGCTTGCATGAACTTAAATAAATGTAGGGATTTCTCTTATAAGATTATGATCCCATTTCTAATCCCTCTCTATGTCTATAACTTAGGAGTATAAGTATACATCTCCTAAGGCCATGCCCATCATCCTTTCTACCCAAAAACCAAGCCAAAGCTCATAAACATAAAGCTGAAGAAAGCCAATATCGTAGCACGATTTGTGAAAATCGGAGCACGATATTTTGCGTAAGTTTTTAAGAAATCAGGGCTTGAAATCGTAGCCCGATGCCCAGAAATCGGAGCACGATTTTGGCTTCAGCAGCACTCACAAATTCACTTTCTAGACTAATCCAAACATTCCCAAACATCAAAATAGCTTATGGGAATGAATTATACAAGGCATAAGGATGGATATTAACATGTTTAAGCAAGGGATCAATTACTCAAAAGATTAGGGCATAATTCTAACTCTTAAATCAACTTGTAAAAACACTAAAACAACTCAAATGGGTTTAAATACCCCATGGAGCTCACCTTAATCCCAATTTGGTGCTTGGTGATTCTGATTCTCAAAGCTTGGTTTCAATCTATCTACTTCTCTCACTTTCTTCCTTGATTCTCCTTGTTTTCTTTCACTTGTTCTAGCTTATTAACCAAACCTTGCTTGTGAAGTTTCTCTAAGAATTAAATGATGAAATGGTGAGGCTAAGGAGAGGAGGGTGAGGGCGTGAGAATGGAAAGAGAGAGGGGAGAGTGAGCTGAAAAATGGGAAAGGAAATGGAAATAGAAGAGTGTAGAGTACTCTTTCTACTTCTTTCATTCAAACTTTCCCCCCCTTCTAAACTTATTTACAATATTGCCATGGCCTATTATTATTTAATTTCCAAGCTTGCTTAATGACTTCTAACACAATTATCTGATACTTATGAGTGGGATGTTACAGGCTGAATCAGAATCTGACAAGGAAGATGAAGATGAAGCCAATTTGGATTTGGTTGTAACTGTATCTTCTTATACAGTGTCAGGTTCAGACTCAGATGATGATAATGAGGTATATTCTAAACTCACTAGATCTGAACTTATTAAAACTGTCAAAGATCTTACCAGTCATTATCTTATCAAGTCAAAGCAATTTAAAACTTTGAAAAATGATTTTGAACTGCTTGAAAGAAAACAAGAAGAAGCTCAAAGTCACATCCATGACTTAAAAGATAAGAACAATGCTCTTCTTGTAAAACTGACTGATTAGAAAGTTGATAAGCTTTTAAGTGAAGAAGAAATTGCTCTTCAAGATTTTATTTTGGCTGGAATCAACAGAAGCAAAGTTGCTTCTATGATTTATAATATCAGCAGAAACAGAGGAGAAGGAATTGGTTTCAAAAATGATTCATTTAATTTTTCAAATGAAACAAACCTTCCATCCTGTTATGAAGATAATATAAAAGGCACTAAGGTATGTTTTGCCTGTATCTGACAATTCTGAGAAACAGAATTTAACAGAAACTGAGACTGCTAAGTCTGAAGTTCTGAACTGCTCAGAATCTAAAGCTTCTGAACCTAAGGGAAAGATGAAGGCAGAATTTAAAACTTTGCCAAAGTCTAAACCAAAAGGTTCTAAGTCTAAGACTTTGAGGAAAACAGACTTTCAATCTGAAAAGGTTCAAAGTCTGAAGAATTCAGAACCTAAGACAAGCAAGTATCAGAATCTGGAAAATTCAGACTCAAATTTTCAAAAGGCTGTGTTTAATAAAACCAGTTTATACAAAACCTTTTCAAAACCAGAATGTCAGGCAAAGCAAACAAAAGAAAGCCAATCTGTCATCTGTTTCTGATTGTATTAAGAAAGGTCAAACTGAAGTTTGCCTTGGGTCTGGAGCTAGCAAAACTGAAGTTCTTAACAGAACATAACCTATGATTTCTGAGTCCAAGATTCTGAACAGATCAGAATC